>FIZR01011772.1:0-31189 GCA_900060175.1 Ferrisia virgata
CCCCCGCCGAAAATCCACCATCTTTTTGAGAAACACCACCATCTCCGCACATATGGCTGATATCGAAAAATTTCGTAAATAAAATTTGCAGCTTGAAGTATCAGAAATATTTCGAGTCATGAGCGAAATTTCGATCAGATCACTCTCCCTCTCGCTATTTCACAAAATATCCGTCAAAAAGACCCCGAAATTCGATTATTTCTACTTAATATCAAAATTAATTGACATGTGGTCATACTCAATAGACTAAAAGTTGTTCAGAATCATACACAGAATACGTATACTGGAAATTTAGTAAATTTCTAATTTGAGTCACTGCTCGTCATAGGATCTTGATAGTGATACGATATCCAATTTATGTGAAATCGACTCCAAGAACGTGAAATTTACTTCAAGTAGAAATCTGAAGGGGGTGCTAATGGCTTGAAGTTTCATCTTCCGTTCCCCAACCACCATATGACATATTAACATCGAAAGATGTTTAATAGAGCATTCTGGAAAAATCGTCAATAATTGACCGCCAACAGTTGACTGTCATCATTGGACTGACATCAGTGGGCAGATTTTTATAGCCTGGAATGACATGAGTGGACTTTTTTCAATGATGGGTTGATTTCATGATTCTAAGTTGAAGTGTTGAGGAAAATTAGAGATGTTGTTAGTGGACCATCAACAGTGTGACGTCTTCATTGGACTGACATCAATGGACAGATTTATACGGCCTAGAATGACGTCAGTGGACTGATTTTATGAAGGGTTGATTTAATGATTTTAAGTTGAAATGTCGAAAAAAATTAGTTGACCTGGAACACGGTTCGTTTTATGATTTTAGGTTATAATGATGATCCAATTTCGCTAAAAATATAGAAGAAAATTTTCCAAGTGACAAGTATTAAATACAAAAAATGTATAAAAAGAAAATTATATCAATTACATTTAAAATATTAAAATTTGGATTCTTTCGATGTTTACTCTTTGCGTGCAAAGAGTCCAAAGTATAATGAATATCTTTCGATCTAGAAAGTTTTTATGCATCTCCTTCATTGATAATTTCAAATTTCGTAATTATTAACATCGAAAGATGTTTAATTGCGCATTCTGGAGAAATCGTCAACGGTTGAGCGTCATCATTGGACTGACATCATTTGACGGATTTTGATGACCTGGAATAACATCAGTGGACTTATTTTATGAAAGATTGATTTTTATGATTTTAAATTTAAATGTTGAGGCAAATTAGAGATGTTTGAAATTGACCCATCCACAGTGGATCTTGACCTTGAATTGATTTTATGATTTTGAGTTGGAAAGTCGTCATCCGTTGACCCGCCAATAGTGAAAATGACCAAAAGTTCAAAGGACCTTTATGATTAATCAGGCAAAGTTATTTTCAAAATTTTCTGGTATGTTCTTAACTTTGATACATATAAATACTTATTTGTATGAAGAACTTGCGATTTTTCAAATAAAATCCCAATATTGTATGCGTTTTGTACTTAGTCGGTTCAGTAGATAGACAAATAAGTACATAAAAAAAGGAGAAAAGCAAACTATACAGAATTGGAATGAAAAATTTCCGTTAGCATTGTTACTAAAAAAAATTGTTCTGTGTGTACGCTTTTCCAGCAACGAAAGAACTTTTCTTTCACTCACAAGTATGTTGAACTTAATTGATTGATTACTTTATTTGTGAAGCTAGCTAGAATAATGGCGCACACGAGAAGGGGGTGGGAGCCGTTGGAAGAAAAAAAAACGCAGCAATGACGGTAAATTTTATCTGAAACATTTCACGCTTTGTTTCTTTTTATCAACGAATATCTAAATTATTTATCGATTTTCTTGCGTTTTTTTTTTCTTTTTCTTCTTATTGCTTTTATTTTTTTCACCGCTTAATCGAAAAGTAGAAGCAATAAACATGGAACGCGTTTCAGAAATTTTGTAGCACATGGAACGATTGTTGGGTGCTGCAGTTGGACGGAAGAAGTTACCTAATGGAACGCCTGCGATTTCCTGTTATAGGCAACTTATTCGAAGGCTATGTTTGTACTGTCGAAAGTACACATTGTTCTTTCCTCTTTAGTAAATTTATAGCTCTAAAGATAACGGAGCGGGGAGGTTTTATTTGAAAAGGTGTGAAATTGCCGGAAAAAAGGTTAGGTTTCCAATACGGGTCGATAATTAATAGGTATAGTGAAGTGAATCCGTCACACTTGAGCTGGTCTCTTTTCGCCAAATCGGCAATATAATGTTGATTTTTCATGTGACCGTATCCGGCCTCGAGCGAGTGACTTGGTCTGTTTACTCGCGAATCGCTCTGCTCAGCACCGAAACACGTTTCGTGGTAAATTGGAATTTTGGGATGGAAAATTTTTTTTCAAGTCTAACTGGTAGTAGAACCGCAAAGAGAAATCCGAGTGATCTAAATATTCGAAGCAATTTTATGATTGATTCCTGTTCTTAGATGTCCGAAGAATAAATTAAATTTGGGTGCCTGTTTTCCGAACCCCCTCTCGGATTCATCCCTCTTTTTGGAAAATACTTTCATCGCCTCACATATCACCGGTATCGAAAAATTTCTCAAATAAAATGTGTACCTTGGAAGTATCAGGAATATTTCGAGTCGTGTGCAAAATTTCCATCAGACCAATCCCTCGCCCTCTATGTTACAAAATACCCGAAAAATTGATTGTTTATATTTTACATCAACATTAATTGACATAAGACCAAACTCAATAGAATAAAAGTTGTCTAGAATCACAAATAGAGTACATATACTCGAAATTTAGCAGCTTTCAACCCCTATCCACATGGTACACCCCCTTCATCACGTCTGATGATGGAGTAATGGCGAGTGCATTTTAAACAAAACTCCGAAACTGGTAATGTAATTATGAAATTTGATGTTATCAATGAGGGAGGTGTATACAAATTTTCTAAATCGAGAGGTATTTAATATGCCCGATATGGGGGTGAGGGATGAAACTTCAAGGCATCAGCCTCTTTCAGATTTCCACTTGACGTAATTTTCACGCTTTTGGAGTGGATTTCATATTAATCGATCTCGTTAAAGACGAATATCTACTACTTTCAAGATTCTATGACAAGCAGAGTCTCAAATTTGAAAATGAAAGACTCCCCCTCGAGGTGTTTTTTTATGAAAACTGTCCGTATAACGCGCGTTTTCTCTTTTACTCTGAAAACTGATTTAAACATCATATTTAGAAAGCAGAGATGAAATAACAAACATACACTCATTTTCGAACATCTTACTTCCCAATATTTAGCTAAACAGTAAACTACCAAAGATTCGCATTTTCTCGATTTTTTGCATCTTAACGTGGTTTTTTCAATTTTTTTAAATTTACTATTATAAAAAAGACGTTGAAAATCAACGAAATCTATTGTTATTGATAGTAGAAGAATGTGATATTTGTGTTCTGTGGTATCGATTTATTTGAAATCGACTCCAAGAGCATGAAGTGAAAATCCTACGTAGCTCGTACCTCGAAGTTTCATCCCCCATCCACCCTATGCGAGATATTGAATACTAGGATGGGCCAAATTTTACTTTTTTTGGAAATGTGAACATTACGGGGTTACAATATTTACGAAATGACCTCAAAAGGATGTGATAAAAATTTCAGCTCACCAGCTCAATTTTTTAAACATGCAAAACTCACTTAAAGTTTGAAAATTTCCAAAAATTTTTAACAAATCGAATAAGAAATTTTTTTGAAGATTTTTTTATAAAAATGAAATTATTATACATATTTGAACTCAAAATGATCATTTTTAATGACTTTTCTCCATTTCATAATTTTTTTTGAGAAACTCCTCTCTGAAATGAATTTACGACATCAATATCAATTTTACAAGCGTGCTTAAAGAATGATATTTTCGTGCTTTTTCAAGAATTTTTCCACATCATTAAAATTTTTTTCAGTAAATTTTTAGCAAAATAGACCGAGTAAACTTACCTTCGTCTTATTTAAAATCTGTTTGTTTTTCTCTATTTCAACTTTTCAGGGGCTTTCAATTGGTATTCTAGCATATAAAAATACGTATAGATCGTTCAAAAGAAGGAGAGGGGGAATGAAAAATTTCTTTTGGGAGTCTAAAATAGATGAAATGTGTCCCCTGTGATGAAATTTTTTTCGAAAGATCATTTTCTTAATTTTTAACAAATTTATTTTGAACTACGTGAAAAAACCCTTTTTTGAGTAACCCTGGAAAATCGTTCATGAGGGATGAAATCGATATATGACACTTAAACATCTAAAATTGATTTCTAAACTTCATTTCGGGGAGGCGGGAGCGTTCCACAAAAAAAGTTTCTTTAGTGGTTTTACAAATAATTATAAAAAAATCCCATTAGTGATATTTTTTAAGAACCCTCGAAAAAAGGGGAAAATGGAAAAACCTCATTAACAATGATCATTTTGAATTCAAATGCGTATAATAATTCCATTTTTAGAAAAAATTCTCAAAAAAAATGTTTGTTTGATTTTTTCAAAATTTTTAGAAATTTTTGAACTTTAAGTGAGTTTTGCATGTTTAAAAAATTCAGTTAGGTTGCTGAAATTTTTACCACGTCCTTTTGAGATCATTTCTCAACTATTGCGATGCCCACGTTTAAAATGCAGTCACCACTACTCTACCAGCATACATGATGAAGGTGATTTTACCATACGGATAGGGATTGAAAACTGCTAAATTTCGAGTATATGCATTCCCTTTGTGATTTTGACCAATTTTTTTCCTATTCAGTTTGGCCGTTCGTCCGTTAGTTCTTATGTAAAATGAAAATAATCGTTTTTTAGGGTCTTTTTGATGGACATTTTGTGAAATACCGGTTGAGAGAGTGGCCTAAGTGAAATTTTGCACATAACTCGAAGCATTCTTGATATTTCAAAGTACAAATTTTATTGAGAAATTTTTCGATACTGGTCATATGTAAGGAGATTGTGGTGTTTATCTGAAAGTTGGTTGATCCTTGGGAGAGGGCGAGGTTTGAAAAAATAGGTACCCAAGTTAAATTTCTTCTTTGGACGTTTGAGAACAGGAAATCGACCGTTTGCGACCATACTATTGAAGAAATACGTTCGACGAACAAGAATAATATGAATAATTTTTGTAACAAGTTGGCACGCGGATATTTACTTCGTATCGTGTTACAGTAATTCGCAAAAGGCCAAATTTTGAATAGAATTTTGTCTGACTCGGCACCTTCTCGACGTCGACGTCGACGTCGTCATCGTCATCGTCATCATCATCGTCGTCGTATACGATGACTAACGAAACGTCCAAGTCTCTCGAGAATAAATTATTTTGTAAAAGAGAGAGAGAAAAAAAACACGCACACTCACAAAACAGAAGAAGTCTACTCGTTGTTTTCAAATTTTGCAAATGGTTCCCGTTGGGAACGTATTCGAAACAGTTTCACTCGAGTGTGTAAAGTAATTGTTGAAATGATTGATTAAGCGAGAGCTCGCTTTAGCTGGTGTATTCCTTTTCGTTTATACATAATATTATAGCTAGTGAAATTGTCGATAAAAGTTTTTTAATTTTACGAAAACACTCGGCTAGGTATTGATTTTTAATAATATGTGGCTTTCGATGATGGGTTCATTATAAACGACTACGACTACGACGACGAACGACGCTGACGTACGATGTAATTTTCTATATGCTACCAAGTGACAGTTTTATTCGCCGGTAATTGGCGAGTTGCCTTATTTGGATGAAACACCTCGCTCGTGTTAATTTTTCCACGTTAATTCTTATTTACAGGAAACTATGCAGTGAACAAGCGACAGGGGGAAAAAAAGAGGATATATCCATCGAAGGGTACTCTAGAAAATGAGTTTTTTCAATTCCATTCAGCAATATGTTACCAGTAGCGTTGCTAATCTATCTCTCAGTCCAAAAAGATTTTCGTTATCGAAAGAATCGTCTTCGGAATGCCCAACCGAAGATTTCGGAAACGCGAGTGCCGGAAGGAGTGCGTCGACCGGAAGTGTTTCTTCAATACCCGGATTTCCGAAAGTCGTACCGTCTCCGGGCGCATCGGCCACACCATCTAGAAGAAAAACTCTGGAGTATCCGAAAAAAATGGTATCTTTTCGACAACCAACTACATCGCAAAAGCCAAGCATCATGTTTTGCAGACGTCGACTCTCGTGGCCTGAAGTCGATCAACAGGCTACATCTGGGTAAGTTTTTATCCTTTATTTTTTCATCTTAAGATTAAGATAAGCCTATTGTTTTTTTCATCGTGATGCTCTTATGTAGGAGAATTATCAACCGTGTACTTCCTTGCACATCGAATCTTCAACCATTAACAGTGTTCCATTGATTCGGAAATATTTATGATACTTTATTTATATAGTATTTCGCCAGCCATTACTTATACGCCTGATATAGCATTTAGGATGGTATTTTTTTCCAACAACTTTTCGATTTTTTGCGTGGGTAACTGAGTAAAAAGCCTTTGCAAACCCGTTAAGAATATTTTGTCACGAGAAATTTCCTGCAGTATATTTTTTTTTCTCCTTTCTTACACGACATATGAAAAAAGTTTACTTTTTCGTGTGTCGATTTCGATCACTTTTCCCAATTTTTCCCTTTCTAACTGGAAAAAGAAAAAAAAGTTTTTTGGATGGTTTACGAATGTTTTCTTTCTTTCTATGTTTCGTTTCGTTTTGCTTTTTTTTTCCTTTCTCTTTTTGTTGCACTGAGCATACTTCTCAGTAAGTTCGACCTCCAAACAGAGAATAAGAGTGCTTGGTGTTTGCTTCTTGTAAAATGTATTTTAGCCAAGTTAAAATATCCAGCAAAGTTGCCAAATTTCGCATGGTTTTAAATCCCCTTTTATCGTCGCGTCGCATCGGTCGCTCTTTTTTGAAGCGATTTTTCGCCTCCCTTCTACTCTCCTTCCCATTCCTCGGACTCGCTTTATCGACCAACAACTGTGTGGTCTGTGATTATGTTTGTGAAAACTAAAAGGCGGTAATTTATCATCTAGCGGTGACGTTGTAACTTGTGTTCTTTATAAATAAAATGATTCTTGGTCGTTTTTAATTCCTCAGCACGTACAAATGACAGTAGGAAGAGCAGCAGAAAGTACGTATGTGACGTGAAAGCTGATGAAATATTCTTCACGTACCTCTCTACCTATTTGGCATCGCGCAACATATTTATTTTCACTCTTTATCAATCATTCTATACGACCAGTGATAAGATCTTTGGCGGTTTTCCCTTTTACCTTTTTCACCTTTTATTTATCTAGTACACGATTCTAGGTTCAAGGTTATTAGAAAAAAAAATGTATTTTGATTCTAATCTGCAGATCGCATCGAATGTGTAGAACTTGGTACCAGTGACGAAGCAAGATTGAAAATAGGATGGAGAGGGGGGAGAGCCAAGTCCTCGCAGATTTTGAATTAGCCTCCTCTCCCTCGAGAGTTTTACTAGGTATGCTGAAATTTCAGCATTTTTCCAAGTTTTTATTTTGTCACGAAGGTGACTTAGCCCCCCCCTCTCCCACCTTTGACCACTACGGGCGAAAATAAGCCATAATTTTTGAAGATGTTTAAGCCTTCCACTTTTTTTTATTTTTTTAAATTCACGTTAGAGCATTGGCGAGGACGAAAATCATTTTCACAAAACGTCATTGGGTGTCCCTGAAAAAAAAATTAGGGTCAGAAAAATCCCCCTACCCCACTCCCCTAGTCCAGAATATTGAAAACTATTTTTTTTGGAAAAATATAATGTTTAAAAGTATTATGAGTCTATCAACATGAATGTTTACAAAATTTTTCACCGTAAAGACGGAGAGACACTGACGAAAGAAAACTTTGAATTGCTGCAGCCGTGAATCCGTGGGGGCGGGGGTTACTTAATTTTTTTTCACCAAAGTATGTGTTTTGATAATTAATTTTTAGAAATTAGCTACCATCGAATTTTCACATCTGTAAAAATACCAAAAATAAGGTATTTATTGAGTTCAAATTGTGGATCTGACTTATTATCGTATTTAGGTGGTTAAATTTATGCAAAAACGTCACCAAAATTATCCACCTAGGTTTTGCCCCAAATTTGGGAGTGGGGTGCCCTTCGGCCTCAAAACGGATCCGCGAAATTTTGGTGCGATTTTCTTACGATTTTATATCGACAAATATAGTAAATATACAAAATTTCAAAATTCTTTCGTTATAAATTGCTGTTTGGTATTACAATGGAAGGTTGGGAATATCCGGATCACGATTCGGATCAAAAAATTATGATTTGATCCGTGATTCGGATCATTTTGTATCGTCCTTTTTTAGAATGATCCGCGATATGTGTTTGGATACAATTTTTCGTATGGTTCGTAACCTATCCGATTCATTTTCTTGAAATCACGACTTTTCCGGATCAATTTTTTAAAGTGTTGCTTCTTGTGCTGCAGGATTAGATCACGATGATGTGGATATTGTTTACGGCTAAAAAATCTCGTAAAATTAAAATTAGCGTAGATTAGGAAATTACTGCAGCCTGTGTTTTGGAAAAAATAATCCAATAATCCGAATTTTTGTGATCCGAATCATTTTTTTGAAAAAAAAGATCCATGAAAATTGATCCGAGTTCGGATCAGTTTTTGAAGCGTGATCCATGGTTCGTGATTCGAATCATATTTTTGCAAAATGATCAGTTTTTGTAATTCGGATAGTTTTTTGCTCGATGATCCGAGATTTGATCCTCCTCATATGAAGTTGTCGCTATATTTAAAATTGACTTTTTTTCAATAAAATTGCAATGTTTCCTTACGTTAAAAGTGGGCCAAAATATAACGAGAGGAGTGTTCTTCGACTAATTTAGACACGCTGAGTACGAATCCGGCATTTATTTTTCGTTTAAACCTGTTGTCCGCATTTTGACCCTTTACCTCCCCCCCCCCTCCCCCATGCAGCCATGTCCACAATTCTGTAATTATGTTCCTTAGACAAAAATTTTGATGACGAAATCTGATGTGATATTTTACGTTGAACAACTTTGCCTTTTATTTATTTTTAACGTTTTACCCATTATTTCTATTCTGAGAAAAACGCATTTTTGAGCAGTTTTTAAGTTTTTAAAAACTGCTCAAATCTTCAAAAAATTGAAAAAAATATCTGAAAGTTGTAGTCATAAAAACACATACTTGAGGAAAAAGAATTTTTATGCACCCTCCTAATTCAAATTTTTCTTTTGTCAATGTCTCTTCCTTTTGGGGAGGAAAATTTTGTAAACATTCATGTTAATAGACTCATAATCCCTTTAAACATTTAGATTAAACTCGTAATTTTTCCTCAAATACGCGTGAATAGAGAATTTTTTTTCAATATTCTGGGTAAGGGAGTTGGGTGGGGGGAATTTTTTTGTCTCTAAAATTTTTTTTAGTGATGTGAAAATTTTGGAAAATTCAAGATCTAGAGCATATTGCTATACTTATCGGGGAATATACTCTTTAGTTCTGTTGCATGAATGGAGACATTTTAGGGAGGTCTGTTGCCCTCTTTCCTGTCTCTCTTTAGCGACACTTTTGCGTTGGTACGTATAAAAACGCTATCGACGAATGCATTTCTTAGTACCTATATAAATAATTCATTTTTCTCTCAGCGAGTAAAATTATATAACAGCTCGGCGTGAGGAAGTCAGAAAAGAGAAAAGTTTTATGGAAGAAAATTGATTCGAATGGAATTGTTGGGAAAATGCACAATTGCACGTATACGTAAGGTAATTTAAATCAGTGAATCGTGCAATGCAGCGAATCAAACATTTTTGTTTTCATTTATAGCTTGAAATTTAGCTATAAAATTGCTTTTAATGACTAATGGAAGATACACGTACCTGATAGAATTTCCTCTACACTCTCATGCTGGTAATTTGCCGCAAAGCTGTGTAAAAAATTATACAAATATAGAAACGCAAAGAGATTACGTCCTTTTATCGTGTTTTTTTTTTCCATTTTTCGTACATTAGTCGGTTGGTAGTAGCTTCTAGCTCGGCACCTACGTAAAAAAACCAATTATTGAGTAAAATTGCTTATTTCCCCTAATTTTCTTTATTCTGATTGGTGGTAATTGTAAATATTTTACTATGTAGGATTAACTTGCAGCGTTGTAAGATCTTAGAAGTAGAAAGTATTGAAAGAGCTCGTGCATGTTTAAATTTTTATTCGATCATTAATTTTTTTAGTAAAACACCTAGTGAAACGAATGCATTCAGTGAAATGTGGAAAAAACGTGTTATTCTTTAATTTTCTTATAATATTAGAGGGAGGTAAATGTTAAAGTGAAGCATTTAAGGTGAATGAGAGGGAGGAGTATTAACAAAATCCATTTTGAGGTCATAGAGGATAGTTGTCCAATTTTTCGTCTATGTCAGACGTTCATTCTTTTTATCTCCCCCCCCCCACCTCCAAACCATTTTTAGTCATGTCAGATATTTAGTTTTATTTATTTACTGCATTTATTTGTTTCCCTAAGACTAAAATCATTTACTCTGCTCGATATTGAATCAAATCACTCCAATTCGACCAATAGACCTCGTTTGTCGGTGAATTAAATATAGATGAGTGGGGATGACCGTGGGTCAAAATTCAGTCGTGTCCAAATCTGGAGAAGGGGGTGGTAAGGGTCTGAAACCGAAAAATTTGTACCTTTTTGAGCCAATCGATAGAGAATCTAATGTTGTAAAACACACCCAAAAATCAGCTCCCTGAGTCAATTACATGGCCGTAAGGGAGTTCTTCCTCTTTCTGCACTTAAAAAAAAACTGTTTCTCTCCTATGTCTCCTTCAAATTGAGCTAGTTTATTTTTTTTTAACAGAAGCTCGAAATTTTCATGTTTTGATAAAAACCTTAACTTTTTTGCTGAACGTTTGAGTTTGAAATTCATTTTTTTCAAAATTTTTGAAAAATACTGGTTGTTATGCCAAAATGATGGTAACGTATGGGAGAATCTACCAAATAATTTTTACGTCTGGATTCTGTTGGAGGGGAGGAAAAAGGTTTTCAACTACTGGCAAGTGAAAATTGCTCACTTGCCAGTAAATGATGATTCAAAAAATTACTGAATATTAATTATACTTCCGAAAAAACATCAATTTGAGGCACCCTTTCACAATTAAAAATTCTTCTTCCAATTCTCAACGGAAAATTGTATTTACTTACATCAACTCTTGTAGTTATTAAAAATTCTCAATTTTATAAAATGTATTTTTTTACATTTGCCGGTAGTTGATAGCCTGTGCTCTCTTAAAGTGACATTTGGTGTAGAAAATATTTTTAGGGCAATCAATACTGGTGTTTAGATCAATAAGACACCGATTTGAATAAAATTTTTAGACTGATTTTCTATGTCATATTATTAATGAAAACCAGGCTATTACAGTCTATCGACCAATAGCAGATAAGGAGGGGAATATCAACAAAATCGATTTCGGGGTTTTAGAAAACCATTAAGACGATTTTTAGCCATGTCAGATATTTATTTATTTATTTTTTTCTCGATCGTAAAATCATTTACTCCGCTCGATACCGACCAAAATCGCTCCAATCCGGTCAGTCGGGTCATTTTGGCGGCGGATTAGATATACTATATGAGTGAAGATAAATTTGGGTCAAAATTCAGTTTTGCTCCATTTTGGGGGACGGAGTGCTGAAGAGTTAAAAGCACAAAAATTTCCCCTTTTTAAGCTAATTGATAGAAAATCGAATGTTGTATAGCATATCCAAAAATCAACCTCCCAAGTCAATTAGTAGGGGAGGTATGGGGTTTTCACCCTTTTTTATCCCGAAAAAGAGCTGTTCCTCTCCTATCTTCCCACCAAATTGTGCTAGGAAGTTGAAATTTGGTATGTACTCATTCAATTGAGGCCTTACATGTGCCCTTTGAGGGTTACAACTTTTTAGCTCCATTATACCCTCTCACACCTCCAAGAAAAGTGGGGTTTTGATCGCTTTTTCTCATTTTTGAAGTTTTTTAAGTTAGTTCCTCTCATAACTCCCCTCCGAATTGAACTACGAACAGTAGGGACTCTAGATGTGCCTTTTGGGGTTCTCGACTTTTCAGTTCTATTTCGCCCCCTTACAGTTCTACATATGGGGATTTTTGGACGATTTTTCTAATTGTTTGTTTGTTCCTTGCATAAGTTTCCCAACCAAATTGAGCAAGGAACTTGAAATTAGGTATGTATATTTCGTAGGAACCCTGAATGTGCCTTTTGAGGGTTTCAACTTTTTAGCTCCTTTGAATCCTTCCTACCCGCAATGTTGATAAGGTTTGTATTATTAACTACTTAGCCTATGGTTGATAATTGTTCGGACAGATCCCAATAAGCGCCCTTTGAAACTTTACATTTCTATTTCTTGTGCTTTACCCTCGAAAGGGGATGAGACGTTTTGCAAAGTATATTTTTTGCCCAAAATACCGAAAACTAAGCGATTTAGCGACAAAATAGTTATATGAAATTATATTCCTGACAAAATTTCCTTCAAAAACGATACCAAGTTTGGCCCATTTTACTCAAAAGGGCGACCCAGGGGTATGGTACAAATATGAGGTAATTTTTACCATCACCAAAAATAGATAAAAATTTAGCGCAAAATTCAAGTTTTGCGACTGGAAAATTCTCGAAAGCAAATTGTAGCACTCACTTGACACGAAAAGAGTTTTAAAAAAGTTATTAACTACTGGCAAGTAGTCTTAGGTAGATTTTTTATTTTTTTCAGAGACAGGTAATTTAGATTCGGACGGGGAGGGGGTTAGCAATGCAAGGGATAGATGAAATATAGGTACATTAGAATTTTTTGATCATTACATGCGACGTAGTTAACAAAAATGTAAAAAAATTCCCTCTTAGCTGTCAACTACTGGCAAATTACCTTAAATGATTGTTGGATGTGTTGTGCTTACATGTAATAGCTATTCTAATATATACTAAATGAGTATAAATGGGTGCTGAAAATAGAATCTCGATTCTTATAAGAACATACAACGCGAAGAGTATATAATTCAATACTCATTTGGTACAATAGGGACGAAAAATAAATAAGTGTAAAAATGTGTGTTTGGAAGATATACATAGAATCCTTTTACGAGATAATTTCGTGTTTCGTTTTTTATTCGGTTTCTCTTTGAGATGTTATCGCGCTTCATCAAAGTTCAATATACGAATACTACGCTCGCAAAAAAAAAAAAAAAAAAAAATTCTTCTCATATTCTTTTCCATCGCTTTTTATTCGTTCTATTGTCGAAATGGTCGTATTGTGGTAGGTATTTCTTCTTCGTCTATTTTAGGCAATGAAATTTGAAAAATTCCAACATTTTGGTCTAATAAGCTTTTTCGTTGACGTGATTAAAATTAATAATGCTATAGTGAGCTCGAATAAATTGCTTTATAAAACGAATACCTAAAAGCTACTTAAAATCGTGGAATTTTTCTCAACTCGAGATTTTTGGTATTTTACAGCACCGCACCGTGTGATATCGTGTACGCGAATTCGTTTTCGTTTAAGATATTACAATATTTCTTGGATGATGATGAAACCTTCGTCGACGAGAGTTTATTGTTAAGAGGGACTTGTACGATGAGAATTTTTCCATGTCGGGAGGAAAAAAATTTGAAATACACGAATTTTTGAGGTTTTTTATATGTACTTACGTTGAATATACCGTGTGGAAGAATGAGATGAATTGTGCACCCCAAAGAATTGAGCAATGAAAATTAATTTTAGTTTTCCTTTGTCTTCTTGTGTGCGTAACTTGTTGCTAATGCTATTGACTGAAAACTGCCTTTAAAATTCATCTCATTGTGTTATTTAATTTTACATTTTCGAAACCAAGTTGTGTTTTAGATACGTACTAAATGTATGTATTGTGTGGAGCTGTGCATAGGTTTAGGTACCTCTACTCACTACCTACACCTAGGTAATTTTGACCGAGTGCAAATTTCCAATATTACGGATCAAAGGAACATGTTTAGCGGGTACTCGTAATATTGTGCTGTATAAAATTAAATGAACTTGGTGCGGCAACTCATGAGATGGTCGTTTTCACTACGTTGAGTTCTCATGGTATAACCATAAATTGTTTCGCTAACATGTTACCGTTCGGTGTACGAGCCAAGGTAAAAAGCAAAGATTTTTAATGTTATTTTATTCCGTTGCCCTTGGCCACATAACTGCGGAGAGTTCCATTCTCAAATTTTCTTTTCCTACGTTCAACGCTCAAAGAGATACATTAAGGAGAGATGCTATAAAAAAATTTTAACATTTACGAAAATTGAAAAAAATTTCAAATGTAACCGTTATTTGATAGGTACATTTTACGATGAAAATCGTACACGAAAAAATGTTTGCAAAAAATTTACCATAATATTGTAGCAGTACTCACGGCGAAAATTTATAGTCAAGTAAATTTGCTAGAGTAAAAAGTGTAAAAAAATTTTATCACAAAAATTAAAAAAAAAATTCTTTATAACAACCCATTGAAAAAATTCCAATTACTAAGAAAACGATCACGTTAGGTTGAATCGATAATACAGGGTGTTTCGGGAATGGAAGATAATATTAAGGGGGTATGGTTGCCTATCTATCTGGAGGTTCATTGCTGCTGCATGGAAAATTTAATTTTTCATTTTAGGTAATAAATTTTGCAACGATGTTCTCTAGAATTTTGATTGTAACTTTTGAAGGAAAACATTAAATTTTTCCCTGTTGGTCCTAATTTGTAGAGAAAAGTCTGGAAAATAACTGGAAATCAAAAAAATGACGATTGAATGATTAGGAGAAGAATAAATGAGAGTTAAATGTAAAAGAACGTGTAAAAAAAATCCTGCAATAATTTTTTTTTCGAAATATTTCAAAAAAGTTTGAAGTAATATGTCAATATTATGCATCAAGAGTATAGCTGTGAGTGTGCTCTTTCAAAATGGTTCTCTCCTTCAGGTCTCTATCACTCTTATTTTTCAAGTTAAACAGTATTAAAACCAAAAAGGATACAATAAAATCATTCGAAATTTATTACATGTCCTTTTTGATTTTTTATTGGATCTTTTTACGATTGCAAAGCTGATCCAAACCAATCTGTTTTCGGGGTTGGAAAGTCAGCAGGTACATTTGGAGGTCCTTAAGCACATCGCAGTAGAAGCTCAAATTTTTGGCGTTATTATTTCACTAAAAAATTAATTTGAAACAAAATCATTTACAAAAACAAAGGAACTATACTCGTGGATCAGCTTTGCGATCATAAAAAGATCCAATAAAGAACTCAAAAAGGATATGTAATAAATTTCGAATGATTTTATATTGTCTGTTGGTACAATGTCGGTCACTTACAAATTGAAAAAATTAAGTTAGACAGCTAAAATTTTTGCTACATCATTTTTTAGTAATTTCACAACCCAACTTATTGGATGCTACTTTCAACCTTCTACCAGAGAATTAAAAATTTAAAAATTTGCTAAAAATCTGTATTTTTTATGTTTCAAAAAAAACATTAGAAATTGTCATTACCTGGTGGGAAATTACCCGCAAAGTTTCAGTCCTCTGAGTAGATATTTACCCATTTGAGTGTCCAGCGCGTAACCTTTCCTACCAACGACACGTGGCCTTGTGGCAAGTTACTCATGTACGAGATTTCGGTTATAATAGAAACATGATCTGACTAAGGAATCTCCTTAACTGTCTGACTCTGATTTGAATGAAAAAAAAAAAAATAGATAGAAAGAGCATGTTTAAAAACCCCCGAAACCAAATTTTTAGCAGCTGAAGTTCGTTTTCAAAGTTTTGGCAAATTTTTGAAAATTCAGATGATGAATACAACAAACGTAAGATATTTTGAAAAGTATGATGTATTGAAGTTATAATGGAGAAAATTGGGCTGCTACCTGATAGCCGACCACGTAAATCGATCTATCCCATTTTCCAGGTGTTATGGAGGTTCCAAAATTTTTTTTCCTCAGGATTTTAAATAATTTAAAATTGAAAGGTTGAGTACCTAGTTTAATTATTCACCGAAAGCTCGGCTGCTACACAATCTGAACCAATTTTAAAGCATTTTGGAATCTCCAGCAGAAAATTGATTTCTCTAGGATTTTCGAAATGCTGCAGGACTTCGGCAATTGAAAATTTTACCCTCATCAGATTAAGGTAGTTTTCTAGGGGTACCCGGCCGGATAATTGAAAAATTAATTTTTGTGGCCATTTTAAATATTTACTGAATGATAAAAAAATTAATTTTGTTGGAAGGGGTCTCAATAGGCGAGAATAAAATTTTCAATTGCTGAAGTTCATTTTTGGATTTTTAACGAATTTTTGGAAATGTGTACCAACTAATTTAGTACAAATTTTCATAAATTTGCTAAAATAATAAAAATGAACTTCAGCAGCTGAAAATTTAGTTTTGGAGTTTTTTGAACCAGCGGTTTCCATTTAGCTTAGTTTTTTTTTTCGAATCGGAGCCGGTCAGTTGAGAAACTCGTTACCACGTATTGTCGGTGGGAAATACTGCCACGTGCTCGGGAATCGCATCCTCAACTTTGGGTGCCTTGAGGCATGAATGAATATCAACTGAGAGGACTTTTTCTGTCACCCTAAAATATATTTCCAAAGAAACTGACTCACTTGTCATTTGCCTACTACGAATTCTACGAATTTTTATCATTCAGTAAAAAAAAATAAATAAATTGATTACATTTGCAGATTTTTATGAATATTTTTCCCACAACAGTTTCTTAATGGAATAACTTCATACACCTACCTTGTACCTACTTCCTATACCTATGTCTAATTGTCCAGTTAAGCGATAGAGTAATTCTGTTACACGCATTTTCTCCTTTAATTTAATTTAGAAAAACTCAGCTAATTTTATTGCAATGAAAAATATATTTTACATCCGTGGCAGTTCTATAGCTGTAACATATTGAACGTAAAAGTACAATTTGTATAAAATTTTATTAGCCTGTAAAAAGTAACGCTATTTCGATTGGGCTGTTGCTTTCGTTAACCTTGGTCCGAATTCGTTGCCAGAATAATGTCCCTTTTTTTCGTCCTCGTACGTATATGTACGAGTACACCTACATACGTACGCGTAAACCCATGTTCGAGCGTGTTTCGAACCGAAAAAAAGCAAAAAAATTTGAAAATTTATTATTCGCTTGTGCCCGTACGTATATTTATCGCGTAGTTTTATTCTATTGAATTGACATTTTAAAAAGGTGTTTAGAATCGTGTGTTTAACGTGTAAACATATCGTCTCGTTTGTTTGGGTTTTTCGTGTTCGAGAAAAATCAACATCGAATGTCTGGCTTTTCATATGGACTCCATTGTATACGAGGCGATGGTATGGTATGTAATTGGGGTGAAAATCAGAATCCACCGTTACTATATATATCGATACGTCTGGGCTGAAAAACATTGGAATTACGTAGGTGCCTAGACTGCCTATTTTTGTATGCTATCGTATTGGAAGCTTTATAAATGAATTTTATTCTCTATATATTCCCAACATGATGTTGCCTAAGCGTTAAATATAGCTAAAAACAATCTAACCTTTGAATGAAATTATGATCAAATTTATGCCTCGTGCCTCATAGTAGTGAAGTAGTGATCTTGTGGTGGTGAGTTTTTAGCCTATTTTTTCATGTACTATTATCAAAGAATGCACTAGTACAAGAAGCAGATGGAAGGAGGATGGGGGAATGATGAATAATATTTGTTTTTGGTCTCTGAAAACCATTAGGATTATTTTTCAAATGAAAGGTCCACCGAAACAACCGAGTAAGTCCATAATTTTTCGAAATTAAGTTATTGGTATGGCTAAATTCGTCTTGATAATTATTACAAGATGTGCAACTCAAATTTGACGAAAAGTGAATCACACGTGCATCAACAAAATTAGACTCGAATTATTTTTTCGTTTATTCTTTCGAACGTTTTAGCGAATTTACAAGCGAAAATTCAACCGGATTAGAAAATTAAGTATAGTATCTTGTACAGTATGAAATGCACTACAAGATAATGTATTTGAACTCGTGAAAAATTACACCTAACAACTGAGGAAAACTCGCGAAAGCACAAAAGGCTGAAACTGAGGGGCTCTTACATTTTGCAATTTTCTAAAGAAGCCAAGCGTCGCGCGAAAAAATTTCTTGAATGGAATTTTTAGAGGAGAAAATTTCCTTTCTCTCTGAAGTAGTCACTTTTTTTTAGCACCCTTCGTTCGGGTTCAGCATCGCTATGAGAATTTAATACAGTTAGTGTAAGTAAGTGCAAAAAAAATTAATCAAAATTTCATCTTGTATACATGTTAGCATTTCAGATATTTTTTACCAAAACTATGCAGTTTATGACATTAATGCATAGTTATGTGATTGGTACTGTCTACCCTGGGACTACTGCCTCTTATTAATGTCATGAGATGCGTAAGTTCTAACGTATTATACAATACGAAGTTCAGTCTGATTTGTTTTTTCACCCATTCTTACGCGAACTGAACTCAATTTTCTAAACGGATTCTGAGCTCAAACGAAGGGTCCTTCAATGGAACTAACCGTTCGAAACAGAAAGAAAGTTTCATCCTCTACGATTTCTTCGCAAAAAATTTTTTCATACGAGTTTTGGTTTCTTCAGAAAATTGCAAAATGTTGAAAACGTCTAATTTTTTTTAAAGGGCTGGAAGAGGAATGTCACTTTGTCAGAAATTACATTTGGTGCAATTTTCTGTATGAAAGAAGCCACCCCCTTACCCCGCATTACCCATTTTCAATCGTTATACATTTCTAATTTCTATCATTTATTTTCAGATTAACTTTAAAAACGCGTTTACTATGAATTAAAAAAAATTGACCTATTTGGTTTTTTTCATGACCCTTTGCATGTTTATCATCGTTTTATTTTTAGACTCTCTTTAATAGCATCCGAGAAGTCTTATATAGGCTCCAGACACCCTTATATAGCCTCTATGACCCCTTAAATAGCCTCGAGATGCCATTCAATAGCCTTCAGACCTTTTATATGGCTATTAAGACCCCTTATATGGGCTTCAGTCACCCTTCAATAACCAGTAGGTTCCTTATATAGCCTCCAAATGCCGTTCAATAGCCGCCAGACCCCATTATATGATCTTCAAGACCCTTCATACAGCCTCCGAACTCTCATATATTTCTTTTGAATAATATTTTTACAAGCTTAAAGTTAGTTATCAATCTTAATTATACCTAAAAATTGTAAATTTAAGGAGGGGGGTGTTACAAGAGTCGGGGGTGGAACGTTAAACATGCGGAGTAATTTTTAGAGTGATTAGTAGTAACTTAAGGATGAGGTTAGTTTTATTAACATTTATTTATTTACAGAGGGGAGCGGGAGTTTCCAGATGGAGGAGGAAGGGGACAGAATGGCCCTCACCACTGTGAATGAAGTCTGTGCCCTTGAGTCAGTTCTCCAGTTGGTTTTCATTACACAGTGGTGATAATGCTAACAATTCCCAAGTTATTGTTAGCCACTGCTGGGTAACCAGGCCAACTCTCACTCTGTCTGGGAGAAAAAGGAACCCAAGTTTAGCTACTAGGACTGACTCAAACCTTCATTCACTCTATCACACGCCTCACATGCAGGCATACTCACACAAAAGAAGCCAATCACCCTGCCGGGGACTTCGAAGAATTCCCGGTGTCCTAGAGTAACTCTCAGGCCTACGGGGAAGAAATTTTTTTGGAGGAGGAAGGCCAAATGGGGATAGTAAGGGACCTCCGTTTATTGCCTTCAAGGCTCCTTTATATAACCTCCAGACCCCCCTTACAAAGCCTTCAGACATCTTACATAGCCTCTATGAGCTCCTACTTTAACAGCCTCCAGACCCTTCTAATGGCCTAAAGACTCCTCATATTGCGCTTCCAGACGCCCATCAATAGCCTCCAAGCGTCCTTTAATAGCCTTCAGATACCCTCCAATAGCCTACAGACGTCTTTCAAGGTCCGCTTTATCCATCCAAATCATATCCAAAATGATGATTTAGACCTTGAAACTTGACTCTATGCCCAAATTAGAGTGATTATTGTGAATCAAGGCCCAAGAGGAACTCAATAGAGAGGTGAAGTGCAACTCCCTCGGTATAAAGCGAATATCGTATAGGTCATTTTAATAACTTTTCTCCAAATGGCACCCTTGCGTTAAAAATTTGTACAAAATTATTGAAGGAACATATTTGGGGGCATCCGATCAGCATTCAACATGAAGGGATCTTAACAGGATGAGCTATGCGGTGCATTTTGATTATCTCTGAATAATTTTGAGGATACTGCTCTTCCCTTCTCCAATGAACTCCTTTAGGTTGAAATGCACTAGAATTACTTCAGTTTGGTCAGCCGTTCAGATTTTATGTTTCAAACCATCAGCCTCGCCATAATTTTACCAAAATGCAACTGTAATATTCGATGTTTTGGGACATGGGTTGACGTCATTTGGACTCAGCTTTGACAGATTTTAGTTTTAAACTTAAATGAACAAATTTTTATTGGACTTTCTGAAAAAATTCGAAAAATTTTCAAAATCGAGCTATCCTAATGAATATTGTACGTATGTTTGTTATTGACTGGATGAACGCTTCTAGAGAATTTGATATCTATTTCAACCAATACTCGATTCAATGCATGCCTAAAAGTACATTGTAATTTTTATGCGGGAAGTATGTAAGTCATTGCAAAACATATTATTATTTACTTATAAAAACTGCTGAAAGTGGGAAATAGCTAAATTGAAATGGTACGGCTGACGTGTAAATAACAGTCATGCATTGTTTCATGTCTGAAGGGGTTAAAGAGTCACGTTAAAGACCCAAGATGTAAGTATAACTTGAAAGCATTTCAGTCGCGTTTTACGAACAATTTGAAATTCAGCGATGCCCTTCGGCCAGAGAAAAGGCACCGACAGAGGTTCGAATTAATTTAATAATTTAATCGAATTTTCGCTTATGTGTCGGTTGCGGCGGCTTGACGATGGTGTGGCGTACCCGTGGCAGGCAATCCCTGTGCGTGGAAGACCTTTTACTTGCGTTTCATTATGGGAATGCGGGAATAGTGTATTACTCTCTATGAGAGAAATTTAATTGTGTTTCAAGCATAACAGCTTAGTTATGTGTTTGGTGTATCGAGTTTAAACTGAATTATACCTATTAAAAGATTCCGGCGTTTTTGGTGTTTACATCGGCTTCGTCGTCATTATTTTTGACTCTCGATTTAAAAGCTATATTGTATGTACGTAGGTACTAGCTATAATGTTGTTATCGCGAATAACAATGTATACCTATCTATTCACTTTTGTTCTTGATGCCTACCTATTTTATTAGTGTGACGACTGACGAGATGAATGTTTTTTACACAATAGACTATTAATTCTCCCGCCACGTAGGGGTAATTTTCATCGTTTCGCTTCAGTTGCGAGTTTATAATTGAAAAATACGTATGTACTTTCGTACACGTAGTACCAACATATTATACACAATATATTAAATTGTTGGATGCTCTTCTTGTTGCTCTTGCTGTAGTACTTCATATTTCATATTACCATTTCATACGTAGAAACTAGAAAGTCAGCCACCCTGTGTAAGTTCAAGGATAAATAGTGTTGCGAAATTTACCAAGCATACGACGTCACCTTGACAGTAAACTTATGTAAGTTCGTTAACTGTTTGTACGTATTTTTAGTAGAAGCAGGATTCGATTATTTGAAAAGGCTCCTTTACTGTTGGACTTTTTTCTCCTCTGTCGAAAGCAACAGTTTCGATTTTGAATAGTACCTAAATTTTAATTAAAGAGATGAATGCTGGTAAAATGTTGAACTTTCTAAGTATCGATTTTTCTCTCAACTTTTTCACTTATGCGAACCTCCCCGTCTTTTATTTTCAGGTAGAAAAACATGCTTAATGGTGATTTTTTGTTCTTTTTTTTTCAAATTTTTATCGCCATTGTCGACTGACTTCTTACGCCGTTTTTTCTTTCTAACATTTGCTGATAATGTTGTGCAATTGTCTTTTTTTTTCTATTGTTTTATTTGATTAGTTAAATGTATCTTTGGAGGCGAAATTAAAGTCGCAAAGTATTTAAATTTAATTTTTATTTGTACATGTACAGAATGTCCTTGTTTTAGAAAGTTGTACTCGATGTTACGATTGCGTTTTTTTTCCTATTTTCTTTAATGTCTTGAAATTTTATTCGATTTTTTTTGTGTAAAAAAAAGATTGTAATTATGGTATAATGACGTTATAATATGCACTTTTCAATTAACGTTCAAGGTAGTACAGTATCAACTTTTGTGATTGCCAGATTATTTTTAGTATTAAAAAGGAAGGAAATGAGAGCTACATATAAATTGGGAAAATATTAGAAGGGGGAGTACATTTTAGGGTATTTTAGAGGTTCGAATGCTAAATTACTATGATTTTTCAATTGTTAAAATTGTTTTCACAATGAAAACAATTGTTTGAATGGAGAGGGGGAGAGGGGAAATTGTTGAGCCCTTAAAGTCTGCTCTTATCCCGAAAAAAAACAGCAACCCCTCATAAAACTCATTTGAAGTTCGAAAATTTTCAAAAATAATTCTTAAAATATTGGAATAATAATTGAAATGATCGTTGTTGGAAAATTTTTGCTAGCTCCCCTTTTTACGTTTTTTTACGATTTTCTCAAAAACCATGAAAGAAATTTTTTTGCGAAACGCCCACTGAAATGGATTTAGGACATTAATTTTTTGACGATTAAGCTAAATTTTGATTTTATTCCCCATAGACAATTTTTCAGGGGTGCTTAAAAACAGTTTTTTCGTATTTTTTCAAGAACTTTTTCGCATGATTAACAATTTTTAACGTGGATATGTCTTGGGGTTGGGGGTCATTTTCTGAAAACGTGACGATTTTGCTGTTACGTTTTTAATGTAACAGTTTTGATGTGATGTCTTTGATCAGAAAATCAAAAAATTAAAAAAATTAAAAAATGAATTAAAATAGATATGCCTTAGTGCTGAGGACCATTTTTTGAAAATCTAACGTTCAGGATTTGAAGTTTTTGATCAAAAATTTAAAAAATTGAAAAATGAAAAAGTAAAATAAAAATAACAAATAAATCAAAAAATCGGGCTGGCGATCATTTTGCAAAAACGTGGCATTTTTGATGCAACGTTTTTAGGATTTTTGATTTGAAGTTTCTGATCAAAAACTCGTGATGATGGATGATTGCAAAATTTTTATTTTGCTGGGAAATAATAAAATCAGATGTCAAAATGGAGTAGAGAAAAGAGTAAACGTGTTTGATTTGAAGTTTTTGGTTAAAAAACTCGGGATGAAAGATCGCTGCTTAATCTTCTAGAATGGATGTCCTAAATCCATTTCAGGGAGGCCTTTTTTAAAAACAATTTCTCCTGTGGTTTTTCAGAGAATCGTGAAAAAACGCAAAAATTTACATTTTTTTAAAAGCCCTGAAAAAATGCGGAATGACAGAAATTTCTTAACAATGGTCATTTTGAGTTCAAATACGTATAAAAATTTAATTTTTAAAAAAAATTTTCAAAGAAATTTTTTTTTTGATTTTTTGAAAATTTTTGAAAATTTAAAGCTTTGAGTGAATTTTGCAAGTTTAAAAAATTGAGATAAGCGGTTGAAATTTTCACCACATCAGTTTGAGGTGTTTCGGAAGGATAGTAACCCCCGTCATTCGCAGATTTCTAAAAAAAAGCAGAATCCTCCCCATCAGTATTACTACCCGTGAACTAATGATTAATTATGGAATCGTCCTTGGCTAAAAACCATTACTTACTCGCTGTGGTAGTGGAAATTCATAGTCTATTTTATGAATTGTGATCTAACACAGTTTTCTTCACAAGATTTTTTGGTCATTCATGCCTTCATACTCATCGTGTCTCTTGAGGCTGCTTCAAGCATCAATATTGATGGTGATGGACCCCCCCCCCCCTCACGTCACTCCTCTTAATTGATGTAGAAGGCAGATTTTTGGATATGTGTATTATTCTATTGGTTTAAAAAACGAACAATGTTTGCGATATTTGCCCTTTAGCAGCGCTCTCACCACATTTAAACGTGACTGAATTTTGACCCAAGGTCATTCCCGCTCATATAATTATATCTAATCCGACGCCTATCTAAACCTACCAACCAAATTTTAACAATTTTGATCCGTATCAAGCCGAGTAAGTGATTAGTCCTAATGATCTTTTGCGACCCCAAAACGGATTTTATTGATATTTTCCCTTCTCCTTGCATCTGCTGTGAATCAATAGACCAAAATTGCCTTGTTTTCTTTGACAATAAGCTGCAGAAAATCAGTTTAAAAATTACACCCACGAAGTGCATCATCATGATTAATTAATTATCAGAATGTGAAGATGGTGAGAGGAGTTCAGTAGTTTGGCCTGGGAGGATGGTGGATATACACCACAGGCATGGCAAAGCCAAAAAATCAGGAAATATGCTGTTTATATTCCAGCGAACTTGAATTGTTTTTCTTTTGGAAGGAAGAGAAGGGGCTCAAAGAGATGGAGGATCACGATCTGACGCTCAATTACAGTCACCCCGTGAAATATGTAGTCGAAGCTTATAAAATCAAATGCCAGAGCAAAACAAAGGCGAAATTTGAAAAAAATTGACTTTTAATGAAATAAATGTGAATTTTTCGAAGTTTCAATTACAAGGTTTTTTGCAGAATCGTTTTTAAATTTTACTAAAATCTCAAGATTTCCTTCTATGCTTAATTAATTTAAGTAGATATTAAAAAAATCCTAGTCCATTGCATGATATTCAGCGTACACATAAAAACTTTTTGGAGGGACTCCCCCTATCACCGTATGGCTAAATAACTCAGTGGTCAGTATACAATTCAGTGGAATGTAAAGTTTCAGCATACATAGTAATCTAAACTTCGACCTTCGATACCAATATCAAGATACTTCTAGTAACGAAAAAAAAAAAAAAAAAAAAAAAAAAAAAATCGAACGACATAATGCAGACAAAAAGCTTAAATATTGGTGTAATATCTGAAAGTGATACTTCAGTGATGAAAACCTCTTCAAATATGAATTATGGTAACCTTCGTAAAAACCAATTGAGGAAAAAAATGCCAACCATTAAAATGATTAAGTCAGGTAACTTTCCGAAGTGAACCGCGAAGCGTGAACATCGTAAATTGCAAATGACGAGGTTCTTACTCTTTTATAAAATAACCATTTATACCCTCTTCGGAACGAATTTAACGCCTACGTTTATATCGAATCGTAAAAATAACATTAATTACCGAACTGGAATCCAAACAATTCTAACTTTTTTACTATCACCTTGCGAAAAAATAATGAAATTAGTACAGAATTGACTTTGTAAAAATTGCTAATGAAAGTTCGTCGATTATAAAATCGAGAAGAAATACTTAGAGTAGCAGATCGACTCTAGCTCAACCTTGAATTAGAATTTATCCATGTTTTACGAAAACTGAAATAAATCAAACGTACACGTCAACTTTATCGTTTGATAATTTTGTTCTAACGCAGCAGTGAAGCAAAATACAAAGAACTTTTTTCCTGTAAAACACCATACGACGATGTGTGAAATCGTTTGATCAATTATCACACATTTCAACGGGTTTTGAAAAAGAAAAAGAAGGAAAGAAGGAAAATAGGGTGGTATAATTTGGCAACATGTCCATAACGATAATTTCATCACTTTCGAATAACCAAGTATACTTTGATAATCGAATGTTAACACGTTTTTTTTGTTTTTTTTTTTTTCATTTGTAACCCCACGAGAAACCTTCTACACACAGATTCGTTTTCCTTGTATTTTTTTTCCTATTGCGAAAATAACGAAATGTTAAAGATAAAAATATCTCTATTGTTTTGTTCCCCGAATGAATGTTTTTGTACAGAGATTCGAAACACCAGCTTTTCTTTCCATTTTTTTTCTGTCTTTCTTATCCGATCTGTCGATCCTTTATGGACCGTGTACAAATTATTTGGATTAATTGGAGTCTATGGGGTCGAATGGAAATAAATTCAACCCTAGTTTCCCAATTACTCGTGGTTATTATATTGCAAAAAAAAGAATCATTAAAAAGATGAACTAAATTGCGTATTAAATAGGTAATTTAAACACATTTCTATTGGCATTTAAAAAAAAAAAGGCTTTGTATGGTCGAGCTTCTGACATTAATGAATAATTATTTATGTAAAACGATATGAGCATAGAATTAAAATTAAAAACTTGTATCGTTTTTTTGATGAGATCGAAGGTGGCGGAAGATATTAGTGAACCTATCGCGTTCACCTTTATCGATATTTTTATTGCTATTATTACACAACTCACGATATATCTATCACTTTCTGCCTAGTACACTGGTCGCGTAATCAAAGGGTGGCGACATAATATTAAAATGTTTTTCAATCTCTCGATAGGTACGTAGTCTTTTTTTTATAGGAATTTCTATCATTTTACCAATATGTAAGGTATCAGACAGAAAGCATTTTTATGTAACAGATAAAACGCGCGTAAAGAAAAAAAAAGGGTATGCTATAAAGAATAATAATGTTTTTTTTTTTTTAAATTTCCCCCAAATTGCTGACAGCTGGTCCTTTTGCTGGTACACGCTATGATTCTTTCACCAACAAACTTACAAACTTTTCCAAATACTTATTATAAGAGAAAAATGCCACCGCTATGGGTATTCGTGATATTGTTGAAAGGTGGTCGACCGAATCGTGTTATGACTTTCGACAATGTATAGTTTCCTTTCTTTTCTTCTTTAAAAATGTGAAGGAAAATTTGAAGGTTTTCTTTTCATCATTATAAAAACATTTCTGTTCGGAGATGCTGTAAAAATAAGTCTAGGTGAAGAATTTTGCTGTTGAGCGAAATATATCTATAAGAGAACGATTTACTGTGAAAATTGTATCGTATTTCGGTATGAAATCGATTCGAAGATTTCAAACGAGTGTAATTATGTCGTTTGTATCCAATTTATATAGCGGTGTTCCAATTCGATAGTGACTCTTTTATTCCTTAAGTAGAAGTAGATATACTTACGTTATGTACTCGTGTAAGGTGATTTGTATAATACCAGGTACCCATCTATTACGAAGAAATAAGGGGTGTAATGTGCATTTTTTATCTTTATTTGATGTTTTGTATTTTTATAAATATTTGTATTGAAGAGTTTGTAGCCCCCCCCTTCCATGATAGGAGTGGAGTGAAGTGAGTTCCTATATTGTAATGTGAACAATTTCCGGATAATTATTTCCATCAAATAGTCGAAGGACTATAAAATGAACCTTGCTGTAAGTAGAGGTCATCGAGACCATCAGAATCGATATCTGAAACAATAGATGGACTGCAGAATGCGATGATTACTGACGAAGTTACACCATATTAATGTGTCTACGAGATTTACAGCTTAGCTGGAATGTATCTTAATTTTTGATCGATTTTTTTTTATTGTTTTTAAGCTAAAGTTGTGTAGAAATTACAGGGAAAATTTACAGACGATCAAACATTGTGTAGATTTTGTGGAATACCTCATATTAGTAAGGGTGAAAAAATTTCGTATAGTTAGTTGCATGCTTCAAATTTGCAGGAGTACAAAAAAATTGGAAATTTGGTCGCATACTCAAACTTTGTGGGAGCATAAAAATATCTAGATTTGATTGTAAACCTAATATTTGCAATGTACCGAAAAATATGTAGATTGGGTTGCGTACCTAAAATTTTCTTATTTTCGTGGTCCTCCAAATTTTGGCTCTGCAATCTAATCTACGTTTTGTTTGTATTCCTATAAATGTTAAAATATGTACAGGGTGATTCGTCTCGATAGTACCTTCTTCATACCACAAGTAGAGCAACATAAGTTGAACTGAGGTAGCATGGCTTGCCTGTCCAAATTATTTCAGGGGCTGTGCTGCAAGCATTTGAATTCTTCATTTTTATAAAATTCCATGAAGTATTTCTGGTAAAAAAAAATCGGGGCGTAAGTGACATGGTTCGTGAAATATGACAAATTCAATGTTAAAAAATGTTTGGAAATTTTTTTCAATTTTTGTTTACGACATTTTAAAAATTTGTTATAAGTACTCAATTAGAAAATTTTTTTTGAAGTAATATGGTTCCTCCTTCCATAATTTGATATAATTGAATTTTCCCCGACATGTTTACATATTTAGGAAAAAAATTGTTTTGTTAATATTTATTCCCCTATTGCTTAAAAATAAATTTCAAACTAAAGCTTTTTTATTGAAATATTCAATATCAAAATCAAGTAAATATTTGTTATCGAAATTTATTTTTCATTAAAATTTTTGTTTTGAAAAAAGGGAAAAAATTTTAACAAAACAATTTTTTTCTAAAATATCTAAACAAGTTGGGAAAAATTCAATTCTGTGAAAATTGAAAAAAATTTCGAAATTTTTTTTACAAACCATCTCTACCATTTTTAGTTTTTAAATTGAAATTTTCTGAAAATGAAAGATTCAAATTCTACAATGTTTTGGATAAGGAACCCATGCTACATTTCAACCTGTATTGCTCTATTTGTGTTATGAAGGAGGTACTATCAAGAGGAACATCCTGTATAATCATAGCTGTATATTTTTCGGTAGGTTTCATGCCTCTAAAAATGTTAGGATATGTGACCATAACTACATATTTTTCTGTATGCCTACAAATATTGGGTACGTAACCGAAAAATGTTTTCAGAATTCGTGTTTTGTACGTGCTCGCTGTATAGAAAAAAAATCATAGAAAAACAAAAATAATTTTTTTTGGAAAAAATCTAGTCACAGCTCTGAGGATACGCAATGGTATTGAAAAATTGAAATTCATCAAAAGGTAATGTCAATTTTAACCCCTTACATAAATTAGGCTGGGAAAAGGGACTAGATTGTATGGGGAACCAGCTTAAAAAATGGCAAAGAAAGAACCTAACTTTCACCAAAAATCACATTTTTAGTGGCTGTAAAGAGGTGCAATGGGTTGAAAAGTCAATACCCCTGGGAGGCACATCTACAGTGTATAATACGAAGACTGTTCATTAAGTTTTGCCTCCATCAGTATATCTAAATCACTAATTGATTCAAGAAAAAAAGTAAAAAATGTATCGGATAGAAAATTTTTTAAGCTTTAAGTTTCTATTAGAGATTTTGACGTACCGTTCAATTCGATACAACGAATTCATCTTAAGATCAACTTCTACATGCTGGTTTCAAAAAATTTTTCATTTTGTTGATGGAAAAAAGATGTCGCAGCTCGCTTCAATTCATCATCTGAGCGGCAACCACTGAGTTGGAGGTGCTCTCCCGTTCATTTTACAATTTTTCAATGAGGTTCTCTTAATACCTTTTCCAAAAGTTATTCGCGAAAAACTAAAAAAGTTGCAAATTTTTAGTCACGTTTTTTTGTATATATCATGTCATATTTTGCAAACTACTTCGCCTCTACTCTTGATTTTTATACCACACATACTCGAGAGTATATACTGTGTTTTGTGGGCTATCAGCAAACTTTTATCATTATCAATTTTTTTCTATAAATTTTCAAAATGAGCGGCAGGTTTGGGCGAAAATGAAATTTTGAAAATAACATACCTCAGTCCCTTCATTTTTTTGGATATGCTAATGATTATACATATGGGTCTCATGAGTTGACCTATTACTAGTATAAGGGAAACGAGGTTAATGCAAAACACTAGGTACAATTACATGCATCATTTGTGAATTACACGTATATTTTTGTCCGAAAACCAGTAAAGATGATCTGTTACCCTGGCAATCAGGAAAATATCGTATCGAATTATTATTCGAACTAATTTTTCTAGCTCTGCTTTTAGCGTATAAATCAATGAAGTTGAAAAATATTGGTGGATTTTTACATTGGAAAAATACAAATACATATTAGCTATCGGTTAATTTCCATTATTTTTTTTTCGTGTGGTTTTAGAACGTTATATCTAGCTATACGTTTATTATTTATGCCAATTGGCGAATTTACGAGCATAGGTAATATTTTTCATTGTAAATTAGTCGATTTGTTCGTACACTTGGTTCTCTAACACCGAGTAATATCGGTATTTTTCATATATCAACCTATGACCTACTACGCTTTACCTCTATCGTATATTGTACATTTATTTCGCTTCGGAAAAGAATTTTTTTTAATGGTTTAAATTTTTTTTATACGTTTACATTATGTTATGGTACTGTGTATGGACTTTTTTTAAGCTGTAAATTTCAATATGCCGAAGAAATATTTTACCTTTAATGGGACTTTATTAGAAGCAATTTATCTGACAGATCCAAAACCTTCACATGAAAGAATGACGATACAGGTCACATTCTTGTTTCGCAATTTACCTATATCCACTACCTGTTGAATTCTTTTTAAAAATTTTTTTTCGAGATGCTTGATATTTTTGCTAAGCTGGTTTATTGACAGATGAAACGAAGCTGTTCAATTGTGAGGGAAAAAGATCTTTTACGATTGATCTTTTGTGCAAAATTTTAAAATCGAATCTACTACATTGGTTGTTATGGTTCACGAAACATATTATTTAATTGTTTGTACCGTCACTTTAGCTCAAAAATATCCTTAAAATTCATGCATATTTTGTCCTTTTTTGGGAGGCAAGGGATACAAAGTTTGGTTTTTTGGCAATTACTTCTCAAATAACACATTTACGAAAAAAATTTTGAAACAAAAGTTGTAGAGCATTAAAACACAAACGTTTTTATTTCTCTGACTTTTTCCCCCTGCAGGTCGTGGGGAGGAGCTAGGGTGCTCAGAAAAAAATAATTTTTGAAAATCACTAATTGACGCGAATAATTTTCAAAAATCTACTTAATTCACTTTTAGTAGCATTTTTTTTTGCATAAAACTTTGTACTATCACATAAAGTTAGAAAAATGTCGGATCGTCTTCTTTTCTCAAAATAGAGGGGGAAGCCCCTTAAGAAGTTGAATATTTCTCAAAAGATGAGTCCATTATTCGAAAAATTAGTTCAGACAAAAGTTGTAACGCATTAAAAGGCAACCATTTTCGTGCTTTCACTTTTTTCCTAAATGGCCATGGAGCGGGGGGGGGGGGGGATGGGGAAAAGAAAAAAGGGAATTTTGAAAATTCCTCTTGAAAT
>FIZR01011781.1:0-15550 GCA_900060175.1 Ferrisia virgata
GGATGCTGTTTTTTGTTATTCAGATTTTGGATGGTATGCAAAGCAGAGAGTGAGTCTGAGAAAATTACTGAGTTGTTTATGGAGAAGTTGTGGATATATGTGATTGCTATTTTGATTGCTTGGAGTTCGGCTGAGAAAGCGGAGATGTAGGGACGGAGAGGACAGAGAATATGGCCATATTCATGAACGAAAGGACTTTTCCCCCCGCTATCTCCTCTCCAAATTGAGCTAGTACATTAAAATTTTGGAGATTTCGACTCTTCAGCCTTATCGCACCCGCTCACAAACCCGAAAATGTAGTTTTTTAAAAATCCAACTCCTCTTCGAATTGAGCTAGGAAATTGAAATTTGGTGTGTAGATTTAGTAGAGGTCTTAAATTTGCCTTTTCGGGGTTACAACTTTTCAGCCTCGTTGCACCCCCTGACAGCCCTGAAAATGTAGTTTTTTGGTCAGTTTTTCTAGTTACGAGCATCCCTAGCACAGCAAGGAAGGGAGTTGTAGTTCATTTTATAGATGTGAATCTTGTATTTAGATTCAGCGAGGTTCTAAATGCGCTCGTTAACTCATGCATGTTAAAATCACCATCTACCCCCCCCCCACTCATTAGGGAAGCGATAATTTCTTATTCATTAAAATCAGACTGTTTTTTTTTTTTTTTTACTGAAGGTAATCGAGTTTTGGCGAATTTAGCTCCGAATCTTTCTGAAATTGCAATACTTTCAAATTTTAAACACATTTTTGCGAAATTGTTATTAATTATGGCCTTGACGGTATTTAGAAAATTTTGCAAATTTCACATGTTCTGATTATTTTCTCAAAATAGTTTATACTAAATCCCTCGCAACCCCCTACCAGATGCAAAAATATAAGAAAAATAAAAAAAGCATCGCAAAGCGAAGATTTTTTCCTAAATCAGCATTGCGGGTAGGAAGTGTTCAGTGGGGCTAAAAATCCCCCCCAGGCACATCAAGGGTCCCTACTGACGGGACATGCCTAATTTCAACTCTCTAGCTCAATTTGGAGGGGAGTTATGCGAAGAACAAACTTCAAAAACTCAAGAAATAAGAAAAACTGATCAAAAAACGACTTCTTTGAGATTGTGAGGGGGTGCTGCAATAGAGCTAAAAATTGGGAACCCTCAAAATACACATCTAGGGCCCTAACTAAATGTACATACCGAATTTCAAATTCCTTGCTCAATTTGGTGGGGAGATAGGGGAGGAACAGTCCTTTTTCCAGGTCAAAAAAGGGGAAAACTCTCATATCTCCCCTCCTAATGGACTTAGGAAGTTGATTTTTGAATGTGTTATACAACTTTTGATTCTCTATCTATTGGATTAAAAAGAGGAAATTTTTACGTTTTTGACTGTTCAGCACCCCCTCCGCCAAATTGGGGTGTAACTGAATTTTGACCCAAGTTCATCTCCACTCATATATATTCAATCCACTGTTGAACTGAGCCTATTGACCGAATTGAAGTGATTTTGGTCGGTATCGAGCGGAGTAAATGAGTTTAATGTTTGGGGCCAAAAAAAAATTATTTAAAAATAAATATCCAACAGGACTAAAAAAAATCGTCTTAATGGCCTCCTAGAACCCTAAAACGAATTTTGTTGATATCTCCCCCCCCCCACCCCATTTGCTGTTGGTCGATAGACTGTAATAGCCTGGTTTTCATTGACAATATAACATAGAAAATCAGGTTAAAAATTACATAAAATCTTGAAAATTATTAAGAAAAAACTTATGCGGTAAAAATTTATCAAACATTTATAATTTTTTGAAAAATTTTCTGCAAATTATTCAAATAATTTTCAGTTTGTTTGAAATGCTGTATGCTGATACTTGCATAATTTCCAAGGTGGAAAAAATTTGTACAAAATATGTATAAATTTTTATTTTTAATAATTTTTTTGATTTGTATTTTATGATTTGCTTAGTGAATTTCGAATTTTTTTTCATTTATAAATTTTTTTCGTTTTTCTGAACTATTTAGTTCTTATTTGTAACTAAAGTTTTTTTTTTTTTTTAATTTTATTAGTATCAATTTTTCTCGCAAATATAGTTTAATGTGATGATTTTAGATAAATCCTGATAGCATATTTTTTAACGCATAGGCAAGTATTTATGATTCCAAAAATAAACGATGAGAATGTTCGATAGTAATAGTAAGAATAAGTTACCTACATGGGAAAAAACATGCTTCGTTGGTTTAAAAAAATGAAAGTCTACAAGTGTTCTTCGAAGGAAGACCCGCCTCTTGGATACATTCTAAAATTGAAATGGAAGGAGATAGTAGGTAATAGTACAACCATACAAGTGCCACCCATTTTTATATTGTATACTTAGCTTGTTGAACGGAACGAATGTTACAAAATCCTCTCACTTTTATGTGTATCTGAAAATGTAACTAGTCGTTTTTTATTTTTTCAAGTTCCGCAGTCTCATTAGATGAATCGAACCATTTTAATTATTTTGATTTCTTTTTCTTTCTCACTATTCACAGGTTTCGATCTAATTCACTTAAAAATTATCGAATTATTTTATTCGGTATATTGTACGAGATCCGGTACCCCAGGATCAATTAAGTAAGGTACAAGTTACAGAATAAAGTCAAACTCAACCTTGAAACCATACCAGTGCAATGTACTTCTACTTATACAGCGCCATTCGGGGTACTTTGAATAGAAATGTTTACTATTTAAATTTAACCAAGAGAAACGCCAGAAAAAGGTTCGAAATTGAGTCAATATACTCGTGACGATGTGGAATTGTTTAGAAACATTAATTCAAGAGCATGGGTTTAAGGTACTCGTTATTATCGCTTCGCTATCAGTCGACTTGTCTCATCGTTGAGTGGATGTCAATACTCGAGCGTTGGAAAATTGATGAGTAGCTTGACTACCTATTACAGTAGGTTTTAACAACCCGATGTTGACACGAGCTTAATTTTTTAGTCTGACGATTTTCAAAAGTATTCGCTATTTAAATAAGCTGCATGTGAGTTGGGTTTATCTAAACTACTTTTTAATCCTGTTTCAAAAATTGATATGTACATATATTTATAAGTCCCTTAGGTGCAATTTTTTATCAATTTTTCATCGGTGAAAAATAGGTGAAAATGAACCAAAAATCGTGTATACTTATTGAATGTTTGATAAAAACATGGAAAAGTTCAGAAAATGGATCCAAAATGACAATAAACTGCAGAAAATTAGGTGAAAATTGGTCTAGAATATGAAAAAAAAAATCGTTTAAAATTATCAAAAATCGGGTAAAAAACTGACAAAATTTAGTTATAAATGCGCGAAGTTGATCAAAAGTCACGAAAGAATTTTGAAAAATGAAGGAAATTAACCAAAAATTGTTGAAAATCATTGAAAATTTGATAATAATAGGAAAGATTGATCCAAATTTACAAACCAACACTTAAAAATTAGGTGAATACTGACCAAAAATTGTTTAAAATTTTTGAAATTTTGTTAGAAATTTGATCTAAATGGTAAAAAGTGACAAAAAAGTTAATCAAAAATCATAAAAAAATGTTGAAAATTGGGTAAAAATTAAACAAAATACGTGAAAAATTGTGTAAAAATTGGGTTAAAATTGACAATAATAATTTAAAAATGCGGAAAATTGATCAAAAATCACGTAAAAATTTTGATAGATAAGTGAAAATTGTCTTTAAATACGAAAAACATCGTTCAGAACCGTCGATAATTTGGTATAAAATTGACAAAAATAAATTGAAAATGCGGATCAGTGATCTTAAATTGTTGAAAATCGTTAAGAATTTGAAAAAAGTGCACAGAATCGGTGAGAAATCACAAAAAAATGATGAAAATTAGCAGAAAATGGCCCAAAATTGTTAAATATCATCGAAAATTTGGTAAAAAAGTGTTAAAATTCAATAAAAATTAGGTATGAAATTGACAAAAATGAAATGAAAATGCGATGAATTGATCAAAAATTATTTTTAAAATGTTGAAAAACAAGTGAAAATTAACTTTAAATAAAAACAAATCGTTAAAAATCAATGAAAATTGGGTAAAACATTGATAAAATTGAGTTGAAAGTGCGGAAAATTGATCAAAAATCACGAAAAATTCTTAAAAATAACCGATAATTGCGTAAAAAATTATAAAAATGAATTAAAAATGCTGAAAATTGATCAAAAACTACGAAAACATGTTGAAAAATATGTAAAAAATTTTATAAAAAATTGACAAAAATGAATTAAAAATACAAAATATTGATCAAAAATTGTTAAAAAGTTGTTGAAAAATAGTTTTTAATAGTCTATCAATCATGAAAAAATCAACTCATTTTTATTACTTTTTTAACCAATTTTGGAGTATTTTAACGATTTTTGGTCAATTTTTAATGGGTTTGAACGTTTTTTTGCACATTTTAGATCAAATTTCACCTAGTTTTCAATATTTTTTCAATTATCAATGATTTTGAACGGTTTTTTCATACTTTAAATACATTTTTAACATTTTCAATTCATTTTTGACAATTTTTTACGCAGTTTTCGGTAATTTTTAACGATTTTTCGTAATTTTTAATCAATTTTTTTCATTTTAAACTTTTTTTTCTATATTTAGGGTCAATTTTCACATATTTTTCAACATTTTTTAAAATTATTAATGCTTTTGAACGTTTTTTTTTATATTTTAGATTAATTTTCATGAAATTTTCAACTGTTTTTTATGATTTTCTCCAAATTGTTAACGATTTTTTAGCAATTTTTGGTCAATTTTCACAAATTTTTCGACATTTCCTCGGATTGGTGGGGGGGGAGGGAAGGAGTAGGGTTCCAAAATCCTTATCACCATATTTTCAGGCCATAAGAACCGAATTCCATTTGCTAGTTTCAAATTTCAGCTTTGGGGCATGATCACCTTTAAACCTTCTCGGGACTCGGGTCGAAAATATTCCCTTTTAAACAAGCTTTTCAGCTTCAAATTTCAAAGAGCCTTTCCCAATAAGGGTCAAAAATGGTCCCTGACCCAAAATCGGTCAAAATTGAGTCAATATGTTACTTTTGGTCTGAAAACATCTCTAAAAAATTGTTAACCCCCCTCACCATACTCACCCCTTGCGGAATTATCGTCCAACTACCCATCTCTGGAAGAGGAGGGTAGAAAATTTTGAATGGATATCCGCCAACTTTAAGCTTTTTACTTCGATGCGTGAGCTATGTGTGTATTTTTTTCAAATTATCTCTTGAAGGGGGGTAAGCAATTCTAAAATTTTCACAGTTTATACATTCTGCTAGAATTTTTTGAAAATTTTCAGTTCACATTTGCCCAATTTTTTTTTATGTTGAAATTTTCAAAAAAAAAATTTTTAATTTTTCTAGTGACTTATGTCTGGAAATTTTTTTATTATCTTTGTTGGATGGTCAGTCATCTATGATATGTATTTTTTTGGGGGTTCCGAAATTGAGTACAACGTGCTCAAAAATAAATCAAAACCAAAAAAACACGTTTTTTTTTTACCACTTTTTCATATTTAATAAGGGAGGTATCCCAACTCAAAGAAAAATTTCGAGTCAATACATGAATAAACTGAAAGTACATATTAGAAGAACTCCATGCCCAAAATTTCAATATCTCAAGTGCATTTATCGAATTTTGGCGAATTTTTCAAATTACAAAATCGTCCTGTAAATCATGCAAATTTGATCTGATCAACGAAAAAAAGCTGAAATTAGGTACAAAGCCTTATTTCGACCTCCCAAATCAACTGAAAGTAGCTTTTAGACGTTTCGTTAGCCTTCGGGGAAATTTTGAACTTTTCCAGTGCTGGAGAACAGCTCATACAAAATGGTACATGCGAACATCGTCAGCATCTAAAATCTCGAATTACCCACGTTGGTGACCTAAGCACAATTTTCCGAAATTCGTAACTTTTGAGTTTCATCCATATTTTATTGCATAAAATTTTCCTGTAGCTCACGCGTTGAGTTAAAAAAGCTCAAAGTAGGCGAATATCCATTCAACATTTTTCACCCTCCCTTTCCAGAGATATTTCGACATTTGATGGGCGATAATTCCAGAAGGAGTGGTTGTAGGGAGTCAAAAATTTCATTGGGATGTTTTCTGACTATGAATAACATTTTGGCTCAATTTTTACTTATTTTGGGTCTGGGGCCATTTTTGACCTTTATTAGAAAAGACTCTTTAAAAAAAAAAAAGAAAGAAGACAGTAGAAATTGAAACACCCTTGTTTAATTTAATACGCATGAGTCTATTTAATATTATATTACATCTTGTTTATTCGAGCGATGAATATGGTTTACTATCGTAGTCTCAATGTAGGTATTTGGTTAGAATCGTAAGGGTTGAAATTAAGCAAGGCTACTTTATTACTTTAAAATGATATCTTAAAGAGAGAAGGCGTAATAGTAATGAAACGGGTCCGAATTATAACCGCGATGTTTATTGCCGAGCGTCGGGTCGCCTCGTCGGTGGTATTATAATTATTCGTCGAATTCGAATTTCGAATCAGCCGCCAGAACAATACGCCTATAATGGGTAGGTCTGCTGTATAGATAGGTGCATGGGTAGTTGGGTACACACAGGAGGGATGGAGGGAGGGAGGGGTGTGCGCGTTTCTGCAGTATATTTGTGGTTAAATTAGGTATGGCTGGTCACCGGTTTTTGTGTTGTGTGCCAGGAATTACAATCAACACGTGACCTGGATAAAAGCGGACGTTTTAACGACGTTCGGGGTCAAATGATTCGAATTTTATAGCTTTAATAGGTATGCGATAAATGTACTTAAAGTTCGCCGATAATCTGGTGCGTTGTGCATGCCACCACCACCCCCCCCCCTCGCTGTCGTCCTGCCATATCCTACATCCTACTACGTACATAATATACCCATAGTTATAAATGGACCGGATCGTCGTATCAACAATTGTGTAGCAAAGGCACACCCCTCTCCTCGATGCGTTCGAGTAAGTGTAGTACCGAGACCGACGACCAATAATACATATAATATTGAATAAAAAGTATACGGTCGAATTCCCTGCGGAAAGGATTGAGGCGAATACAAAATAAACCTTTTTTTGGGAAAATCACTTTTGATACGGTGGCGTTGGCGCTGGTTCGTCGGTAAACCCATACACGATTGTGTTGTATATTTTTTGCCTAGTCGAGCGACTAATTTATATTATTCGATGGAATTCTTATGGGTGGTGAGGCGGTGAGGGGAGGGGGTCAGGGGTCGGGCTCATCCGAACGAGCGTATCGAATTTCTAAAAGTTGGACCTTTTAAGAAATCGAATCGCCTTTGGCTGCTGTAAAGCCAAAGCTATAGCTATATCTGTACGTACACCTAAATACTCGTACTATATAAGAAGAAGCGTGCCGAGAATTTCAACTATTTCTTCACGAACGCGTATTTCATTAAGAAATTTTTTCCTTTAAATATAAGTACGTACATTTTTATTTTAATTTTTTTTTTCTCTCCTCTGTTCTTGTTCATTTTTTTTTTTTTTATATATATTACGTATTTCGAACCGAACATTCTTCTAGTTTTTTTTTTTCTCTCTACTGTGTTTCTTCGTTCAGGTTTTTATATTTTTTTCTATAATTATATTTCGCGTAACATATACGTAGATCTACGAGCAACTTTATGTACCTTTTTTCACAAATTTATTTTTACTTCGCTTATCAGCAAAGCTAATATATTTTACAGATGGAGTATTTTTATCAAACCAATAAATACGTGCTTAAGCAATAAGTTTCATTGAAGGTTTTCTTTTTTTTTTCTTTTATTTATTTATTTAAAATGAAAGATGTAAATTCTATTATAGTACGTAGGTCTAGAGGTACATTATATTTTATATTATATACGTATACGTATAAAGGGTGGAATAAGCGAGCACACTAGCGCAGAAGGCACACACGTAATAATTTCATCGAATCGTAGGGTGTTTCTTAATGGATATTAAATGAATATAAATATCATAATGACACAAGTGGCTTCTCTCTATGTTCTGAACGCATTAACATTTTTTTTTGCGCGACGTTTTTGCCTTTGCTTTTTGATAGCGGTCGGGATAGGAAAGAGTGAAGAGATGGAAGGGGGGAGGGGGGAAGCTAGTAATATATTCAGCGTTTGTAGTCGTACACGTGCATTTTATCGGTATAACAATAGCGTGTATGTGGTTTATATTATGTAACTTGCATGTACGTTTGTATGTGTCCTTTGAAAAGTAATAAGGCAAAAAAATAGATTTTAGGTAGTCAGAATTATAGAAGGTGAAATTAATCGATATGGATATTTTTTTCTTTTTTTAGGCTTTTACTAATCCGAATTATTTGCTCTATTTTGTATTCTAGGAATAGGTTCGAAGTTGAGAAAGTACAACGTTGGTGTAGCAAATACTTTGCAAGTTTAGACATCCCTCAGGTATGTTTGATTAATGATCTATTTATGTTCGGTGCATGAAAAGTCTTGAAATAATATTGAGTGATGTTTGAAATTCTTAGTTCGAAGCGATAGCGCAGACAAACTGGTCTTAAATTCATGTTCAGCTGGTCGAAGTACCCCTATTTTGACACTTTATATGATAATTTTTCTCAAGGTTTTAATTTTTAGCCTGATTTTTTTTTGGTCATATTGCCAATAAAAACCAAGCTATTACAGTCTATCGACCAACGGTGATTGGGAAGGGAACCCAAAAAAATCCATTTTGGGGTCCTAGAAGACCATTAAGACAGTGTTTAGCCATGTCAGATATTTATTTTTTTTATTATTTTTTTATTTTTTTTTATTTTTTTTTATTATTTTATTATTTTTATTATTATTTATTTATTTATTTTTCATTTTTTTATTATTTTTTCATTTTTTTTTATTTTTTATTTTTTAATTATTTTTTATTTTATTTTAATTTTTTTTAATTTTTTTATTTATTTTTAATTTTTTTTCCGAACATAATCGCTCTAATTTGATCAATCAGCACGGTTTGGCAGCGGATTATATGCATATGAGTGGGGATGAACTTGGGTCAAAATTCAGTTATGCCTCAATTTAGGGGGGGGGGGTTGTTAAGGGGTCAAAAAAGCAAAAATTGCATCTTTTCTAATCCAATTGATAGAGAATCAGAGAATCAAAAATTGTATAACATATCCAAAAATCAACTTTTCAAGTCCATTAGGACGGGGGGGGGGATACGGGGATTTTCTCCGTTTTTGACCTTGAAAAAAGGGCTGTTCCTGCTCTATATCTCCACCAAATTGAGCTAGGAAGTTGAAATTTGGTATGTACATTTAGTTAGGGCTCTAGATGTGTATTTTGAGGGTTTCCAATTTTTAGCTCTATTGCAGCACCCCCTCACAGTGTCAAAGAAGCCGTTTTTTGATCAGTTTTTCTCATTTTTTGAGTTTTTGAAGTTTGTTCTTCGCATAACTCCTCTCCAAATTGAGCTAGGAAGTTGAAATTTAAAATATATATTTAGCAGGGACGAAAAATACCAATAAAATCCGTTTTAGGATTTTAGATGACCATTATGACCATTTTTGGGGCTGTCAGATATTTATTTATTTTTTTCCCCCTCCTAGACTAAAATAATTTATTCCACTGGATACAGACCAAAATCGCTCTAATTCGGTCAATAGGCTCAGTTTGACCGAGGATTATATGTATATGAGAGTGGAAACGACCTTGGGTCAGGATTCAGTTATGCCCAAATTTGGGGGAGGGCGTGCTGAACTGCCAAGTCGCAAAAAGTGTTCCTTTTAAAATCGATCAATAGAAAAGCCAAAGTTACGTTCAAAAATCAACTTCTAGGGTCAAATAGGGTGGGGGAGGGTATAAGAGTCCCATTTTGACCTCGATGAAAAGCTGCTCTTCCCCTATCTTCCCTTCAAATTGAACTTGGGAGTTGAAATTTGTAGTAAGGGCCATAAATGTACATTTCGGGAGTTTCGATTGGTCGCGTTTTCTTAAATTTTGAGTTTGTTCCTCGCATAACTCCAGTCCAAATTGAGCTGAAAATTTAAAATTTCGTATGTGGATTCAGTAGGGATATTATGTGCGTTTTTTGGAGGTTACGACTTTTCAGCCTTATCGTATCTCCTCACAGCATGAAAAATGTAGTTTTTTGGTATAGGTATTTCTTGTTTTTTGAGTTTGTTCCTCGCATATCACCCCTCCAAATTGATCCAGGTAGTTGAAATTTGGTGGGTGGGTCAAGTAGGGGTTTTAAATATACCTTTTGGGAGGGGGGGGGTTGATTTTTCAACCATTCTGGAATTTTTATCATGTATTCTTAAATAATAATAAAAAAAAAAATTCTAAAAAAGCTTTGAGTTTGATATTATTTTATTTTTTTTTGAAATTGTCATTCAAAATTTTAAAAGCATGTAAAAAAAAGGGTAATGATGGGAAAAAATTGAAAAAAATCCTGTTTCTACCTTCCATTGGAATAAAGTTATGAAGAAAATTTCAATAGTCTACCTTTATTATACGACAAGAAACAAAATTCATTAGGGAAACGCGGTTTTGCCTTTATCTGTGGAAATTTGTGTGATGGAAAGGCGGAGAAGGAGGGGCTAAAATTTTAGCGAAAATTTTTTTCCATACAGTCCATCTCTCGGCGTTGGAATTGTGTCACGAGGAATTAAAAAGGTGAGAAATCCCCTTCCCCTCCCCCCTCCCAATAATGTAGAACTCCGGCCAAATTTGCATTCAAAATTTTAAGTTTCTAGCTCAATTTTAGGAGAGATACGCTTGAAATAAATTCGACAAACGGTGGAACTTGATCTAACGTAACCTAATATAATCAATAACCATTTTTTAATGCTGTAAACAGGTGCAAACAGGTTTAAAAGTCCAAAAATGTTAAATAGCTCCACTTCTCCCCTCCTAATTTACGAGGGCGACTATTTTTCAGATATGCGAAAAACCTTTTAATTCCCTATCTATTGTTTAAAAATAGAATAATCTAAGTTATTTTTGTCCCTATACACCCCTCCCCCTCCAAATATAAACATAAGTGAATTTTGACCAAAATTCATACTCAATCATATACATCGAAGTGACTGTAAAACCAAGCCTACCGGTTAACTTTGAGCAGTTCGGATCAAAATATCGAGCCTAGTTAATCCTAGTTTAAAAATATTTAAAAATAGATGTTCATTCAACATGCTCAGAAATGGTTTTAATAGTTTTTTAAGGCCCCAAGACGGATTTTTTTGATGTTCTTCTCAACTCTTTGAAACCGCCTGATCCACGTTGAATATTTTTTGCAGATAAGGATTACGAACTAGACGTGAAAATTTAAATTTGAGTAAAAAAGGTGAAAGGGCTTTTGTTCCCTTTGTCACAAAAGTCTCTCCAAATATACGTATTTCGCTAAATACCTCTTTCTTTTTTTCGCATCATCTAACGTGCTCATAAAATTCCATCGATAGAAATTCTTCTTCTAAATAAAAAAAAAAAAAAAAAAAAAAAAAAAAAAACAAAAAAAAAAAAAAAAATCAACAAAACCAAAGAAAAAGGAAACCCCCAAAGTATACATTGACTACGTCGGTATAGGCCGACTGAACAAAAAAAAAAAAAAAAGAAGAAGAAATATACCCCCTTTTTTTATTTATTATACCAAGATCAACTTTCATACATCTACGAAGAAGCTATTTGTACCAATAGCTATATAGAAAAATCTAACGTACCTACTACCCACTACCTACCGACTATGACACAAGAAGAAGCGCTAGGAAAAAAGATAAAGGTAGCTGTCATACGAGCGTCAATAAAATAAACCGCGAGATGCTGCAATTCTCCCTTAGAATAGTTTGACAAGGTTGTATAAAAGGGTGCCTTTGCAACATATTGCCTCGCACCCCAACACAAGCCCGAAATCATCTGCACAATATGCTACAAGCTGATCTCTGCTATAACGACGGTGACGTCACAATAGTGCACGTGTTACTGTGCTTTTACACTGGAAATGCCATTTAATACGAGCGAGTTTGTATATTTTGTCCGATATAAATATGCGTGTGTCAGTGTGTTGGTGTACGCATGTATATGTACGTCTATATGTGGAGCATATCCCCGCACAGCCGTCTGTAGACTGTACAGAGTCATAAAACGGTTAAATTTCATTTCTTGGCTTGGAAAAAAGGTTTCATTTTGATGACGTTTTGCGATTACTTTGTCAAGATGGAAACTTTTGGGGCGAAAAATTGGACAAAATTATAAAAAGAAACCTAATACAGCCGTGTCTTTGGGATGAAAAATACGACAATATGTAGAATTCGTAGACCAAAAAATATTATGTACGCTTGTAGATAACTCTTTGATCATTTGAATATCTATACATGAAGTATACTAAAGTATGTAGGTAAAAATATTGATACCTGTAGTTAGCTACTACTGATTGTAGAGCAGAATATTACTAAACAGAAAATCGAAATTGAATTATCTACCTACGCGAGAAAAATTTCCATTGTATAATTTGGAGAAAAATTCCGCACTCGTGAAAAATGAAAACAAATTGAAAGAAATAGGAAAAAATCAAAAAGTTCAAACATAATGATAATCGTCGTTTTCGTTTCAAACCTCCTTGTTCCTTGATGGAATTTTTTCAGTTTGGTTACATGTGACGCGTCATTTTCGAGTCAGTACACATTGGATCCTTCTTTAAAAAATTTCAACCAATCAGCATAACGATTACTTCGCCTACTTTAATAGGCATTGTAATTACTATGTCAATTTTAAATCAGAAAAACGCCATCAATATCTATGATACAAAAGTGGTATACGTTTGACAAATTTCCGAGTTTCAGGTGACACTAGAATGGCACACACATTATTGACAAACTTCTGACACATATTTGCTGACGTTATCGTGATACAAACATGTTGTACATTTGACATTTTTGTCGGAACTTGTTTTGGCAGTATCCTATTGTCACTATAGTGACATCTAACATGCTGTTCACTTGATTACGACACTAATATGATTTGGTAGTGGCAAGCTTCTGAAAAAATTATGACATTACTTTGACACATTTGTGACACAACTTTGACACATTTCTGACGCAATTGTGACATATTTTTGACACAACTCTAGAATATTTTGATATGGATTCTGACACATCAACAAAGTAAAAGTATGTCTTAACTGAGTTAAAACAGTGCTAAAATGGTGTCAGAAACATACCACAATTGCGTCAGAATGGTGTCATTATGTTGTCAGTAGTGTGTCACTACTGCGTCACACGTCTCATAATCAAGTCAAAAGCACGCCAGATGTCAAACATATGACAATAGTGTACTGCCAAAACTGAGTCAAAAACCTACCTCAACTGTGTCAAATCAATTTTACACCGTTGTCAGAAACATGTCACTACTGAGTCACATGAGTGTCACAATCAAGTCAGAAGCATTTCATTGTTTCAATACCTTGTCAAATGAATGTCGTATCATTGTCAGGTACTTAATGTCCTTTAGGCCTTCCTATACTAACTGCCTTGGCAGATGAGTGGGTAAAGATGTCGATATTTATCCAAGAGATCCCAGGTCAATTTGGACCGGATATAGACGAGGAACAGCTCTTTTTTAAGGTCTAAAAGGGGGGAAAACGTCATATCTCCCGTTCTAATGAACTTGAAGAGGCTGATTTTTGGATATGTTAAGCAACGTTGAATATCTTACCATTGGCTTAAAAAGAACAATTTTTTCCAGTCCAGCCTCTCAGAACCCTCTCCCTAAAATGTTGGTATTACTGAATTTTGACCCAAGACCATGCGCACTATAAATATCAAATCCTACCTTTGACCAATATTGGTCAGTATTGAATGATTTTTGATTTCAAAGATAAAAAATAAAATAAAATAAATATCTGATATGGTCAAAAGTAGTCTCAGTGGTGTTCTAGGATCCCAAAAATAGATTTCGTGGATACCTCCTTCCCTCCCATCCACAATAGGTCGATAGCAGGGTGCCGAAATCCCCCAAAGCTTCTGAGGAATCACCTCTCATTTTTCCAGTCACCTTCCACTTCAATAAGTATAAAAAACTTTTTTTTTTTATTAGGCCTCCTTTGACACTAAACTATAAAAAATTATTTTCTTTAATCAACAAACGCGAAATTCATTTGGATTTTGAACATTAATACATTTATAAGTATATATAGCTTTACTGGCTTAGAAGTCCTGTAAGGAACGTAGAGAAGCTTACTTCCAGGCGGGGGAAGGGGTGAAAATGAAAAATTTCCCAACTAAAATCTTTAATTTTTACCAACTTTTCCAACTTTTTTTGCAAAGTGAAATAAATGGTTTCTATGGTGCAAAACGTATTGTTTTTGGGTTCCAAAAAGTTAGATTTTTTAATAACCCCTGAAAAAAAAAGGAAATCGTAGAAATTTCCCAACAATGATCATTTTAAGTTCAAATATATATTTATAATTCCATTTTTTTTTAAATTTTCAAAATAAATTTTTATTCGATTTTTTGAAAACTTTTCAACTTTAAGTGAGTTTTGCAATTGAAAAGAAAAAGCATGTCGAAACCCTCAAAAGGCATATCAAAGGTCCTTACAGACGAGGCATGCATAATTTCAACTTCCTAGTCCAATTTTGATTGGAGCTATGCGAGGAACAAATTCTAAAAATTAGAAAAATCGACCAAAAAACCAAATATTTGGGGCTGTGAGGAGGGGGGGGGGTTGCAATGGAGCTAAAAAGTCGAGTCTATCGAAAGGCACATTTAGCACCTCTACCAAGTTTACATAGCTAATTTAAATTTCCTGACTCCACAAGGACGGGAGTTAGGCAAGGAAAAAACTCAAAAAATAAGAAAAAACCACCGAAAACCCACATATTTGGGTCCGTGATGTGGTAAAATGTAGTTGAAGAGTCCAGACCCCCCAAAAGGCAAATCTAGGGCCCATTCTAAATATACATACCTTAATTTCATCTTCCTAGCTCAATTTGGAGGAGAGTTATACGATGAACGAACAAAAAACTCAAAAAATTAGAAAAACCAAATTAAGAACCCCCAAAAGACACATGTAGGGCCCTACTAATTTGGGAACGCCGGATTGGATTATCGACTCATTTTTTTGATCGTACCCCTCTAAACGCCCCCAGCAGGCCCCTCAATACGATTAAAATTCAAAAGCTGAATTGATATATCGGTATGTTACTAATCTAGCTCAATTTGACGGGGAGATAGGGGGGGGACAGACCCTTTTAAAGGTCAAAATGGGGAAAACCCGCCTATCTCTCCTCCTAGTTGGGTTAGTAAGTTGATTTTCGGATATGTTATACAATTTTTGATTCTTTATCGATAGGTTGAAAAAGGGGTAATATTTGCGTTTTTGATCTTTCAGCACCCCCTCCCCTCAAATTTGGGCAGAACTGAATTTTGACCCAAGTTCATCCCCACTCATATATATATATATATATATCTAATCTGCCGTCAAACTGAGCCGATTCATCCAATCGAAATAATGTCGGTCTGTATCGAGCGGAGTAAATGATTTTAATGTTGGGGCCGGGGGGGGGGGGGGAAAAAAAAAAAA
>FIZR01011783.1:0-54621 GCA_900060175.1 Ferrisia virgata
TCGCTCAATTTTAAAACTTTTTTCTTCAGGTCTTCGTCACAACATTTAAATTATATTTACACAAACAAATGAGATTTTTAGCGAACATGAAAACCTTATTTTCTGTGAATTCTGTTCTGAAAATGTCACCTCTAAAAATTTGCCGCCCGAGGAATCTTTGCCCAATACCCCCCCCCCTCCCTAGCTACGCCACTGCGTCCACTCCAGTTAAACTTTGAAAAACAAAAATATCTGTAGATATGTGTAACAATAGAGCAGACATAGAAACAATTACTAAAGACTATACCAAAGATCTAAAAGGTGTCGTACAAATGCTAGAAGAAAACTATCCTCTTCTAGAAGATCGATCAACTAAAATAAGATTCACAAAAATCTCCAATAAACTGAAGCAGGTATTATCCCGAGATAATACCTAACCATATTAAATCCTCATTATTTATTATAAGTTGAAAATATCGCTCTTTTTCGTGGCAAAATTTCGCAATTCAGTGTCTTAAAATTATTTTCCAAGTTGGCAGCACTGCTGTGCAAAACTGTCCAACTACCTATTTCGGTCTAAATCCACATCTCTGAGTTGAAAAAAAAATTTGTACGCGTATTTGAGGTAATGGACCCCTCGATTTTTGCATTCTGTAACTTTTCAACGGCCTAGTTGAAGGCCAAAAGTGGTCTCCTCGAATCGGACCGAAAATACGTTAGATAGGCGTAGAATCTCAAATCGCATCTTAAGGGGTGTAAATGACGAAAAAGTACGTTTTTTTTTCGAAAATAACCCCACTTTGAGGACTCACAACTCCCTCTCCCTATGAGCTAGGGGGGTTCACTTCACCCTAACATATTTGCAGTACCAAGAACTACATCCAGATGCTGAGTCTGGCGTAGGTATTTTGGTGAACAATGTAAAAATCATGGACTGTAGTAAAATTTTAATCGAAACCGTATGCAGCCCTTCTTAATATGCATCAAATGAACTTTATATTCTGTACGAAAGCTTTTAAACTTTATTATTAATCCGAAGTTGCGAAAGCTTCTTCGTTTTGCCGTTTTTACGACCGTATTAAGGATGGGATTTCCGTAACGGTTCGAATTACACTGATGTTCCTCGCCCACTCCGGGCTACCTTCGCCTATCTCGTCGTCCGCGTCCGTACCCTTATACGACGACGACGACGATGATGATGGTAAGTTTGCGCAGCATGAAATCTCGATGCTGCTGTGGCGTAGTATTAAGGCTGATTTTAATATACAATTTAAATCAGCCGCGCGTATACGACGAGTAGTACACGTAGAGGCTGGTGCGAGTATACTAAAATATTTTAATTTCGCGATGCGAATTTCTCTCCGGCAGATTTTAATTACCGCCGAGGGCGGCACATCTAGCGCACTTTTGCCCAAAAACCGAGCCGTAGCGAGCGGGCGAGTATTCGATGCTCGTAAAATGTGATCTTGCATAGTGCGAAATTCCCTGCACGTTATTTTACATAACCGCGTCGGTCGCGTCGTCGCACCGCACGCCACCGCCGCCGGGCTGCCGGCCCGGCTCCGCTGATTTATAGCCTATTTTCTTGCGGTTGCGGAAATGACGTTTATTACATATTTTATATACCCTACAGTATATGCTGATAATACGTAAACCGGTACGACTAACTTATGAATGAAATAGATCAATTAGCTCGCCGTTTTGCAAGTACACTTCGAGATGTTGATCGTGTTGCATGTCGTGTTTCCTTACTTTGGAGATGGTGTTCCAAAAGGTTGGTGGGTAGGCAACTTATTAGACGTCTGTTGTCGATTTTCACTGAGAAGCTGTTCGAATGGGGAAAAATTTACGTGGTAGATAGCGATAATCTATCCAGGTTGATGATAGATAAAATTAGTGAAAAACAGTTCGAAATTAAATTTTTTACCATAAAATTGAACGAGTGATTTGGGTGGAAAAAAATTAAGGAGTGAGATGTAGCGAGGAGCAATTAATTTTTCTGTTTTTTCCACTCTCAAGGTTAGAAAAGACCTTTCTCTCACACTCACATTCATGACATTTCAAACTGTCAAAATTTATTTGAATTTTGGGTTTTGAGAGTTAGAAAATCAAACCCCTTTACTTGAACTGTTAAGTTTAGATATTTTAATAGCCTACTTCCTACGTCAAAAATCTGTGAATTTTTTAGGAAAGTGAAACGATTCCAATTTATGAGAATTCAACTTACTCAATGGGATGTTATACTTCATCCAATTTTATGTTTTAAACAAATAACAAATGAAAAGTTGCGATGAGTAAATTGTTCAATTTTTGAATTTCGTGAATTGGAAAATGAAAAAAATTGCGAATTAGTCAATTTTGGACATTTAAATGAATAGAATATCTAATACCATAGAAAAAACATGTCAAAATCGAACGCATCTAACTTCACTTGAATAAAAAACTTTCAAATTTTACAATATAACTTTTATGTTTTCTCGGGGGGGGGGGGGGGGGGAGATATAGGACCAGCCCTCTCTCCTCCTCTGGCCGAAAATATTTTATTTCTTCAAAAATTAGGGTTATGAAGTCCGAAAATTGTTTGACTTACCCAAATATTTCTTAAAATGCGGTTTTTAATGGTTGAAAACATTGTTTTCTCCGAAATCTTCGCCCTGCGTACATATTTTCAACGAACCTATTGAATTTTTACATTCCAAAATCGTCCCAATTCGTTCAGTCGGTTCAGTTTAGCGACGGATTAAATATATATGGGTGGGGATGACTTCGGATTAAAAATTCAGTTATGCACCAATTTGGGGGAGGGGCTGCTAAGGGACTCAAAACGAAAATCAGTTCCTTTTTGATCCAATCGATAGAAAATTCAAAGTTGTGTAACATATTCAAAAATTATCCTTCTAGGTTAACTAGGACGGGAGATATGAAGATTTTGCCCCTTTTTGACCTTGAAGAAGGGCTGTTCTTCCTCTAACTCGCCACTAAATTGAGCTAGGAAGTTGGAATATAGTATGTATATTTAGTAGGGGCCCTAAATGTGCCTTTTTGGGTTGCCAACTTTTCAGCTCCATGGTACCCTTTTTCAGAACCTAAAATGTACTTTTTTGGTCGGTTTTTTCTCATTTTTTGAGCTTGTTCCTCGCATAACTCCCTTCCAAATTGATTTAGGAAGTTGAAATTTTGTATGCATATTCAGTAAATACCCTAGATGTGCCTTTTGTGAATTTTAACTTTTTAGCCACATTGCACCCTCTCACAGCCCCAAAAATATGGTTTTCTGGTCGTTTTTTATTTTTTGATTCTTGTTCCTCGCATAACTTCCCTCCAAATTGAGTTAGGAAGTTGGAATTTGGTATGTATATTCAGTAGGGGCCTTAAATGTACCTTTTGGGGGATTGGTCATTTTAGCCCCATTAGCTCTTTCTATTCTTGATACTGATTACGAGAAAAACATTGCTCAAGACGTTTTTTTTTTTCTTTCTTATATTTCGTTTTGATTATTATTTAATGCCATTTTTTCCTTTTTATTTTTGTTTGTCGTTTATCGTTTCTTTTTTTCTTTGTTTATTCATTTATCGTCTCCTTTTTTTATTTATTCATTTATTTTTAAGTTTAGATACTTCCACTTTTGTTTCGTTTCGTTTATCATTAATTATTATTTTGTTTTATTGACACAGCCACAGCTGAATAAATAAGATTGAAAATGAAATTATTTCTTTTAGCCTGATTTTCTGTCATCAACCTACAGTAGATGCGGAAGTGGGGGTGGGGGTCTTAGAAAACTACGAAGATCATTTTTGGATATGCCAAATATTTACTTTCTTTGGCTTGATTTTCTGTATCATATTGCTTTTTTTTATCGAAGACTTAAATCATTTACTTTGCTCGATACGCACCAAAATCGCTCAAATTCAATCTATAGGCTTTTAGATTGGTGACAGATTAGATAAATTTGGATATTAGGGATAACCTTTGGTCAAAATTTAGTCATATCCAAATTTGGGGAGAGGATGCTGAAAGAAAAAAATCGTAAAAATTGTTCGTTTTTGAACCAATCAAGAAAGAATCAAAAGTTGAGTAACTTGTTCAAAATGTAGATCTGTATGTTAATTCGAGTGAGCGATTCGAAGGTTTTCCCTTTTTGGACTGAAATTTAGTGCGTAGATTGAGTAGGTGCCCTACACATGTTTTTTTGTAAGTTTCAACTTTTCCATCTATTTGCACTTTTTTACAGCGTGAGGTTGGTTTTTTATTGTTTTTCGAGTTTATCCCACGTATTTCTCGCCTCCAAACGGAGCTAGAAAATTAAAATTTCACACTTAGACTTGATATGAGTCCCAGATATGTAACGACGATTTCAACTTTTCCGCCTTCACCACCCTCTCACAGCTTCGAAAAAGTAACATTTTTTTGGGCAAGTTTGGCAGTCCAAATCGAATTAGGGGTTTAAAATTTGAAATGTCGATTCAGTAGCGATTCTAGTTGTGCCTTTTAGAAATTTCAGCTTGTCAGGCAGCTTGCATCCCGTCACAGTCCCGAACAAATAACTTTCAGTGTAGTTTTTGGTGTTTTTCGAGTTTTGGTTCTCCCTTATCAGCCCTCAAAATTGAGCTGGGAGGCTGAAATTCAACATTCAATTTCTATTCCATGAATATTAACAACATTCACGCAACTCCAATAATTTACGAAAATTACGCTAAAATACGGAATGTTTCAGGGTAGAAGTAACGGAATTCAGTCAGTCAATAGGCAATACATACCGCGTCTATGTATGTATCTTTGTCTATCCTCTGAGCTACAGGAGCTGAGCTATTCTGATTCAAACACTATTTTTTTTTTCAATTTTGTATAAGGTTTTCAAGCGAGTTCTGCTTGAGAACTAAAATAGTTAGAGATTTGGAATTTATTTAAAGGAATAGAGAATTTTATCTTGATTACCATGATGCAGTTAGTTTTTGTAATACCTGCACTAAAACCTGCAATTTTTATCATAATTGTTGAATTATTCAAAAATTTATTCTCACGACAGATTAATTACATTGGAGTTATTATAAGAAAAATTTTTGCTCTTTTCAATACCGTAAACCTCTTCTCTCTATTACATTTCAATGAAAAATTATGAGCATTTGAATTTTCCAAAATAATAAGGAATTGGATTGTTTCGAAATTTTATTCCTCTTCTTTAGAATATAAATGTTCATATTTTTTCATTTAAATGGAATGGGAACAAATTTTTTAATAATTTAACAAAAGTCATGAAAATAGAAAGTTTTGGTGCGCATTTTTCTCCTTATTTCATCAACTGTTTGCTTCCCTGTTCTGCTATTACAAAAACCAACTACCCCATAGTAATCTGGATACAATTCTCAATTGACTCAAATAAATTCCAAATCTGTACCCATTTTGATTCTCGGGCTCCACTCGCTTGAAAAACTTATATGAAATCAGGAAAAAAAATTTTTAATCGAACTAGATCAGCCCCTGTGACTGGGAGGCTAGGCAAACATACGTGCATAGACTCGGTATGTGTTGCCTAGTTTTTGGCAGAAATTTTGTACTTGTACTTTAAAACACCTTGTATAATATGCATATTGTTATTTTGTTCGACGTAAAAATTTCTCTCATAATCAATTTGAAATTTAAAATTGATATTATTTCTATTCCAATATAAGCGAGCATTCATTCATCGTTTTGAAAATTTTCACCGATCGTGTGTTTAATTTTTTCGAATTTGTGCCATTTTTCAATCTCAACGAGATTACTTACTTCAACTATTGAACAAGCATAATATCAGGAAATTTTTTCGCGTATTTAAAATTACAAATATAACTGCATGACCACATTTTTACGACTGTTTACATTTTTTTTGTTTTTACGTCAGTTGGCGTTCGTAGTGCAGCGTGTGCGTTTAAATATTGCAAACCTGTCACATCTTTCAATATTTTAAAGCGTGAAAATACCCGCGAAGAGTTATTAAACGAACACGAGCGTTAATAATTAGCGACATTAACGTAGCGGACGTCTTCGGCGAAGAATTTTAATCAAAACGAGGTGGTACGATTGACTCATGTTGTCGAATATCTGCACAATCTGGTGCACATTCTTAAAAATAGCCAGAATTTCTGTAGATATGTAGGATTGTGCGTGTATTTTCCTTCTCTTTTTTTTTGTTTACTGAAATCATCGAAGTGGTAAAAAGGATTGAAATATGTTGACGAATATTGAAACTTGTGCGTAGAATTTGGGGAGAAAAATCTCCTCTGATTTTATGGTCTAAATAAATAACAAAACTACTTTCGCGAACTTTGCAAACTTTTTATGTTATACGTATAAAATAAAATTGAATTATACCCAAAGAGTAATAAAGAATAAGTCCAAGTCACTGTTTTCAATGGCTCCAGAAACATATGAATGGGGGAAACTCTCGCAGCAAGTAAATTTAGTCAACTGGAAGCGTTAAAAATTTTCCCCAAATAAATTTCACTCGAGCGTTTAAAAGTCGCCCAGAGAAAAAAGAACGATAAAAAAAGTTAACCAAATTCAATTAAAGGGCTGACAACTACGCTGTGATTTTTTTTTCCTTGTTTCCTGTTTTGTTTCCATTCGAGTATCGCGATGGAACAGTTTTAATTATTGACGGAAATTTAATTTTTTCTTTTTTTGGTTTTACGGTTTCATATATTTTCAGTACATCTCCGGGGACGAGAAGTATAATAAAATAGAAAGTGAAAGCATATTTATAATTAATTTTTGTAACACCGAAATAATGTTGATGGAAATTTTTGATAGAGTTGAAGATATAAAAATGTTATAAGTGAGATTAAAAAATTTCATGAAAAAATAAGCTGCTGCTTTATTTCAACTAAATTCGACGTAAATATATCTGAATTTTTTGTTTGATTTTAATTTCACATCTATTTAAAACTTTTTTTTTTTTTTTAATTTAAAACCCTGAAAAAAAATTTAATCGCTGGCAGGAAGTCTTGAAAAGTTATATTTCTGCTTTTGAAGCATTTTATTTTCCAAATATTCAGCGACTAGTGATTTCAATATGCTTTAAAAATTTTTTAACCCATACCTAAACCTACTGAGGACGAAATATCAAAAATTATGTCACTCATGATTACAGAGTACGGAGTCGTGATCAAAAAAAATATTCAGAAATATAATGTGTTTGTTACCTTAGCACAACATTAAACAGCTACGAACATCGGAAAACTCAGGAACTGAAGTTTTAAAGGAAGTCCAGCTACGCATTACAGATTACGCGAGTTATACCATTTTTAATTTGGTTTTATACAAGTCCTCTATTTCTACACTGAACTATTTAATGCGAACATAAGTTGAATAGATGGCGTTGTCGAGAGCGCGCAAAATAAGAAATTTAATAATACGAGTAAATATAGAGTGCGACACATTTTTTCTTCCCAATTGTGCGAGTACGTAAAAAGACTGAAGGAAAAAATATAAAAATTTCTAAAAAATGCATTTTTAATTTTCATGCTAATTCGAGCACCCATCATTTTTTTGTTTGTTGCAGGACTCAAAAACAGGAGTAAGTGTCAGACCAACGTTATAAGGTAAGTGATTTTTTAAGTTCAACGTTTACGATGATTTCGTTCTAGATTTCATTCAATATTTAGATCAAATAAATAGAGGAAAGAATAGATCTGGGTGATCAGTTGATTAGAATTTTTTCAAAAGTTGCAGAGGAAGATGAGTGAAAAAAAGTTGCAAAATGACGTCAAATGAGCGTAGTAAAAATTTGAGGTCCCTAATTTCACCCCATCCTTCCCATCATCCCTCCCCTTCCCGCCATCCTAAGGTTTAAAATTTCAAAATTTCTTTTCTTGATTTATTTGGTGTTAACAAGTCGTAGTGAAATACATAGAATCAAAAAAAAAAGTTTTCGCAATTTTTTTTTGCTTTTCAGATGTTCTAAAATCATGTTTAAAAGTGGAGAAAATCATTTTTTTAATACTTTCTACAATAAAAATACGATATTTCATCACTTGTGATGACATAATAACTGGAAGTATTTTTTTTTCTTGCTTTTCCACCTTCAAAAAATTCAAAATTAACGATTTTTTGCATTTTTAAACAGATTTTGGAACCTCTGAATAACAAAAAAATTTTTTTTTGGTTTCACGTAGTGTACTGCAACACATTGTTAACAAAAAAAAAATCAAATAAATATTTTTTTTAATTTTAAACCAGAGAAGGGGGAAGGTCAAATTGATGAACCCAAATTTTTACCACGTTCATTTTGACATAATTTCGCAACTTTTTTCCCCACCCTCCACCAAATTTCGAAAAAAAAAACTAAAATGGCTAGAGTAACAAATAAAGTTTTACAATTTTCTACTGAATATCTTGGTAAAATTTTTGATTTTTCAATATTTGGAATGTTTAAAATTTTTTCTGTGCTTATTGATAAATTTCGAACATGATTTAAATACTTTTTTTAAATAATTTGGTATTTTTTTACAAAATTTCAAGTTTGTTTTATAAAAACGAATTTTTACTGAAGAAAAAAATTACATAAAAAAGATTCATAATAAATTTTCAATTAGTCGAGGTAATTAGGTCATTAGAGTTGGAATTTAGTGAATCAAAGATGTGTGATTGAGACTTGAAAAAGAACAATAACATGGCCAAAAACTTTGATTGTAGTATGTCTTGTTCTGCATAAAAATTCTTCAAAAAAATCACATACCAACAGGAAAAAAATTTAGCCGATTGAGAAATTTTCAAGATTAATGAGGGAACGTCTGCAAAAAAGTGATCAAAAACTTGAGAAATGGCCCAAAACTGAAGAATAGAGTAGAGTTGTTAAAAAAACTTCTCACTTTTCAAAAATTCTAAAAATTTTTCCACATGTGTACATGTGAAGTGGCAATCCTTATTTTAGTGCATATAGGCAACATTATACACAAGTTCAGTATGAGGGTTGCAAGCATTACGCAGTAAGGCAGATTTCTCGTCCCCCTAGCGTATTTGAAATAAATATTTGGGTAAACGGTAAATAAGAAATGAACAATTCGTTGTAGTTGGTTTACTAATTTCCTCCTCGTTATCAAAAAAAATTCGTATCTGTAGCTGATTAGCAGGTTTGAATGAAAAAAAAAACAAACGTCAGATTTTTATTATTTTTTAAATATTATTATCTCGAATGGAAATTTTTTCAAAACTGAAATTATTACTCATACTTAAACCAAAAATGATAATTGGCGGCAAGTTTTCCTTTATACCCTTTCACCGTTTTGCAAGAAACTATGAAAGACTTTTTTTTTGAAAAACAAAATCTTGAAATGAATGTAGGACATTAGTTGTAGCTGGTTAGATTGAATATTTGAATTTTACAACCTCTCATAACCAATTTTTCAGAGCCATTCAAAAAATTTGGATTTTGACGTTTTTTAAAACGAATTCGTTAAAAATGTTAAAAATTTTTTTTGAAAAACAAAATTTCTTCGAAAAAGACATATTTCAACTGTTTTTGATCCTCGAAAGCAATTTATCAATTTTTTTCTTTTTTTTCAGCCATTTTTACTGTATTTTTGTTGGCAGGGATGTCTGTTGAAAACCCCTGGCAAGGGTAAATAATGTAAAAAATAAACTCAAATAGACGAAGCTGAATGTACTCGGCCCAATTGACTTGGAATTTACTGGAAAAAAAATTAATTATAAAAAAAGTTCTTAAAAAAGGCCAAAAAACCATCCTATAAGCACCTCTGATGCTAAAAATTAAAAAATCCATGAAAAGAAGGATAATGTTTAAAGTTCATTATGATAATTAAATAGTGAGGGGCTTTGCTCGTTCATCAAAAGAGATTGTTTTCTGTGATTATTTTCTGAATGGATTTAAACCAATTCACTCATTACTTTTCTCATTAAAAATAGATTCAAATTTTAATGTGAAATAAAATGTTCATCACCTCTCAGAAAGAAAAGTGTTAACTAATCATTCTACTCCCCATATGAACAATAAAAAAGAATACTAAAAGAACAAAGGTACGTTATGTCTACCAACCATTGTACTCACTCGCCATTCCACTTTTGTTATCCTATTAATTAAGTTCATTTTACAAGTGCTGAGAGCAAAAACGAAAGTGTCAGACTTCTGATGACCACTAAGGTGGACCGAAATTTGCTTTTTTTGGAAATCTGCAAACAACAAGGTCACAATAGTTGCGAAATGACCTCAAAAAGATGCAATAAAAATTATTCGAAAAACTCCCTTGAAGTACGAAAATTTTCAAAAAATTTCCAAATGAAATTATTATACATATTTGAAATCAAAATGATCATGATGTGAATTTTTTTTCGAAAAGTTCCTTCCCGAAATCGATGTAGGATATCGATTTTAGATTATTCAGCACAATAGTTCAATTTTATCTCCTTTAGGAGATTTTTCAAAGGTGCTTAAACAATGAGATTTTCTTGTTTTTTCAAGAATTTTTTCACATTATCAGACTTTTTTTTTCAATAATCCTCTTGCTCACTTTTGCCTTTTTCAGAAGTTCTCAATTAGTATTCTAACGTACAAAAATATTTTATAAATGGCTCAAAAAAAAGAGAAAAAAATGAAAAATTGCCTTTGAGAGTCTAAAATAGATGAAATGTATCCCTTTTGATGGAAATTTATTCGAAAATACACTATTTCAATTTTTAACGAATTTATTTTAAAAGATGGGGAAAATAATCATCTATGAGTGCCCCTGAAAAATGGGCTGTAGAGGATAAAATTGGAATATTGCACTTAATCATCTAAGATTGATGTCCTTTATTCATTTTGAGGGGAAAGAAGGTGGAACTTCTCAAAAAAAGTTTTCTTTCTGGTTTTTCTGAAAATCGTAAAAATACGCAAAAAGTGACATTTTTTAAAAATCACTGAAATCAAGGGTAATGATAAAAACTTCTCGTTAATTAACATTTTGGGTTCAAATATGTATTGTAATTCCATTTTTAAAAACATTTTTATTCGATTTTTTGAAAATTTTTGAACTTTGAGTGAGTTTTTCAAGTTTAAAAAATCGAGTTAGGAGGCTGAAATTCTTACTAGACCTACATTTTTTTGAGATCATTTTGCAACTGTTGTCATCCCGTCTTTTGCAGATTTCCAAACAAAAAACAAAATTCGATCCTCCCTGGCGACCATTAGAGCATTTCAATTTTATGGGGTTTTCAAAAATTTGGGGGTTACTGAAAAAGTTGTGAAATGACTTGAAATGAACATTGTAAAAATTTGGAGTCTCCAATATGATTTTCATTCCACCTCCTTTTGATTTAAAATTTCAAAATTTAAATGAAACATCAAAAAAAATTATTTTGAATTTTTTGAAGTGAAAAATCAAAAAAAAAAATACTTTTATTTATTATGTCACAAAAAGTGATAAAATTTCGTATTTTTACTTGATTACCTTCAAAAAATTTTAAATAATTTATTTTTTCCATTTTTAAACAGAATTTTGGAACCTCTGAAAAGCAAAAAAAATTACGAAAAGTGTTTTTTGGTCTCATGTGATGTACTATGACCCGTTAGCACCAAAAAAATCTGAAAAAGAAAAAAATTATTAATTTTAAATCATAGGCGGGATGAGGTAAGGGACAAGTTGGAGCCCCCAAATTTTTACCACATTTATTTGACGTAATTTCGTAACATTTTTTCGATACCTCCGTCTACTGTCGAAAAGTAACAGCCTTATCTTTTTTTATTTTATTTTTGCTCCATGTTTTTCATCAGCATTGAATTTTTTCAGTTGTTTTTCAAATGTTTTGTCGTAATTAGGCAGCATTTGGCGTTTTCAGTCTCACTTTCATTTCATGGTGACTTTTGATATTTTGAAATTGATTTAAGGAGAATAATAATTAACCTGCCTGCTTTACACAATATTAAATCTCTAAATCACGAATTCCTTTTTTTTTATGAGATTTGGTATCATATTTCATTATTGAATCCGATCGAATTTTCGCTACCTGATGAAAATTCCAGCACTTTTGATAATACCATCAATCGAGTATTTCCATTAATTAATCACCTATAACAACTTTAGCATCAGTATCAGAGCGAAGAAAAAAAAAAAGATCATAAAACCATTAACACTTTCAGCAATTCTTCTATCAAGCCAGAGTTTTTTATACCTGTTTATCTACCTTGGAAGGAATCTGTAGCTCACAACATGAGCTGTATTTTTTCAATACCAAAATTAAGTATCTTCGTTAAACACATCATGCACCAAAGACTAAAAGTTCTTCAAAAAGCGTGCATTAAAAAAAAATTATTATAAATATAAGCCCAAGATAAAGTTACACTGTTGAACACTGGATGCTGCGGATGGTACATTCATATGCATTGGTAGATATAAGAAGTAACAACGATATTATCTTACAAATTTATTTTTCATCCTAATCCGAAGACATAAAAACTTTTTTTATGTCCGCGAACAGATTAAATCCTTCTAGTCGTTAATTTTGTTTTTATTACGATTTCAAATGGATGGAATTTGAAAGCCAAAGTATTTCCATAAAATGTAACCATTTAAATGGTGATTCTTTTACAGTAGTTGTTACTATTACCGGAGTTTTTCATCTTTAAATACTCCGTACCATACATAGTAGGTACCTACCAATACTTTGTTGGCATAATTTAGAATTGTAGTATTTTACAACCCGTTGATTTTTTTATTCCAACACCAAACGATGTGTTATGTATCGTAGCCATATACCCTTTTTAATATGCAAATTAAGCCTGATCCGATTCAGATTCCTTAAACATTGTGAATACCTAACAAGGTCATTGGGGTAAATAATAGATACCCTTTAAAAAGTGAAAGCTACACCTTGTCGTGATTTTGTTCTTGTTTAGGTGTATTTCGCATCTTTAAAAAAAAAAAATAAAATTAGTTTGATTTTGAACGATGAAAAGTAACGTTCTGTATATCTGGTGATTTTTTTCTTTTTAAATTCGTTTTACGTACATACGATATTTTTCCATCACAACCAAGTGATTTCAGAACCGATGCAAGACACCCTAAAAGTAAGTAGGTATTTTTTTTCATTATATTGAACGTAATCGAAGCCGGAAACAGTAACGATTGAGTGGTAAATACCAGAAATGTCGTCACGAGACCCATTTGTAAAATTATACTCACCTAGCTGCAGCTATTTTCTTAACAGTTAGACACTTTTATGTACTTAGTAATACCCTACTGCCGCCGAAAGATATTCGGTTAATTTTTCTTTGAAATAGTTTTCGTCATGGTTCGCTCCATATGTTGGATATTTTTTTTTTCTCCCGTGCTACACTCAACGGTTAGTTTATTTTGGTAACGTGACACTATTTTAAACTTACGCCAGGCCATGGTGGCAGCCAGGCACACGGTAGGCTAAAAATATAAGGGCGAGTTGACGTCTCAATATACATAGGCGAAGTAAATTGGAAAATATACTTCGCTCCACCTACTTCTCGAAAGATTTGACGTTTTTAAAATTAATGAAGCCGGTTTTTCGACTTTAACGATGGCGAGATGCGGTTATTAAGCTTGTTGATGGATGTTAAAATTAAAGCTTACCTTTTGTAATCACATAACGCGATTGCCTTTTACATTTCTCGACTTGCGATCGTATACCGTCGTAAAATCCTGTAAAGAAATACTCCAAGTTGAAATATGTACTTACTAAACGTATAGATAGGTCTACGAACTATGGGTAGGCTTATGTATAAAATTTCGAGAAAAAAAAAATTACCCGTAATTGTAGGTTCGTATTGCTGAGCTACGTTATTTGTATTGTGTGTGTGTGTGTATTTGATATTGGTGAAATCCTATAGAAATGGTAATTACACGAATGCGATGATTACTAATGTGGGTTGGAATTTATGATAATTGGATAAATAAAGGTTTTGTAGTGCCTTTGCCTATGTCTTCGAGTCGGTATATGCTTGTTTATTATTTTAGTAAAAAAATAGAAATCGATAATAGACTGTATAAGTGCTATGATAAAGTGTTTTTTAACATGAAATATTTTTGAATTATCGTATTTTTTGAATTTGTTGATTGTTTAACGTAAGGTAATAAATTTTGGTTGGAATTCGTATATGGAATACCTACCTGCTTATATATTTTACATAATAATATAATGGTAAAGGTAAATTTAAATTCACCCTTAACCTGAACTGAAAGCATTATAAGTAATCATAAAATGCCAAAAAAGAAGAACAGAAAATAGAGTATGCTTTTCTGAGGTAGTGAAAGGGTGCTGATAAATTACGAAACTTTTGAAATGTTACAGAAAAACAAACGTTAAATTTATTTGAAATTATATGAGCATTAGAACGTTTCAATTTTAGTTTTTTTTCCCCCGAAAGTTGGAGAAGGTTAGTGAAAAAAAGTAGAAAAATGATGTCAACAGGACGTGGTTAAAATTTGGTCTTATCTACTCTCAAACTAGGTTAAAATTTCAATATTTTCATAAAAAATTGGATTTATTTTTGAATTTTTTTAGTATTGATGTGTCATAGTAAACCATGTGAAACCAAAAAAAAAATTTTGCATTTTTTTTTCAGCGGATACAAAATCAAATTTAAAAACGAATAAAATCATTTATTTCGAATTTTTTTCAAAATAATGAAGTGAAACTACGAAATTTCGTAACAAATAATAGTGATTCTTAAGCCGAATTTTCTATGTCATCGTCAATGAAAACCAGGCTATTACAGTCTATTGACCAACGGCGGATGAAAGGGGGAATATCAACAGACTCCGTTTTGGGGTCTCAGATCTCAGAAGACCATTAAGACAATTTTTAGCCATGTCAGATATTTATTTTTGTTATTTTTTTTTTTCGATTAAAATCATTTACTCGGCTCGATGTCGACCAAAATCGCTCCACTTCGGCCAATCGGCTCAGTATGGCGGCGAATTAGATATATATGAGTGGGGATGAACTAAGCTCAAAATTCAATTATGCCTCGATTTAGGGGAGGGGGTACTGAGAGGTAAAAAACGCAAAAATTTCCTCTTATTAAGCCAATTGTTAGAGAACCAAAGTTGTACACCATATTCAAAAATCAATCTCCTAAGTCAATTAGGACGGGAGATATGGGGGTTTCCCCCCGTTTTGACCCTGAAACAAGGCTGTTCCGCCCCCATCTCCCCACCAAATTAAGCTAGAAAGTTGAAATTTAGTACGTACATTTAGTTGGTACCCTAAGTGTATTTTTTGAGGGTTCTATCTTTTTAGCTCCATTGCACTCTCCTCACACCCACCATAAAGTGGTTTTCTGAACGCTTCTTCTCATTTCTTGAATTCTTTGAGTTCGTTCCTCACATGATAACCCTCCAAATTGAGCTAAAAACTAGAAATTAGACTTGTACATTTAGTAAGGATCCTAGATGTACCTTTTGGAGGTCTCGACTTTTCAGCCCCATTGCACTCCGTCACAGCTCTGAATATGTGGCTTTTTGATAGATCTTTCTAATTTTCAGATTTGTTCCTCGCATAACTCCCCTCCCAATTGGGCTAGGAAGTTGAAATTAAGTATGTTCCATCTGTAGGGACCCTTGATGTGCTGAAAAGTCGAAACCCCTCAAAAAACACGTATAAAACCTGTGCTAAATTTTTATACTAAATTTCAGCTTCCGAGGGCAATTCGCAGGAGTGTTATGCGAGGAACAAATTCAAAACATGAGAAAAACTGCCCCGAAAATCACATTTTAGGACTGTTAGAGGAGCAATAACCTACAAAAAGCTCATTTATGACCCCTATCAACTCTACATACCAAATTTCAAGTTCCTAGCACAATTTAGTGCACAGATAAAAGAGTAATAGACCATTTTTAGACCAAAAAGGGGTAAAATCCTTTTATCTCATCTTTTAATTGATCTAAGAGACTGACATTTGAGTACGTTGTATAACTTTACTTTTTCTATCGATTAACTTGAAAAGGTACATTTTTTGCGGTTTTAGCCCTTCAGCACTCCCTCTCCCAAATTTGGGCATAACTAAATTTTGATCCGAGGTTATCCTCATTCCCAGAATATCGAATCATCTAATTACATTTTCCAAATTTAATTGATTTTAGTTGGTATCAAGCTGAGGAAATGGTTTTTAGTTTCAGGGAAAAAAATGAAAATAAGTATCTAGTAGGATCACAGAACAGATTTTATTGATATCACCACCTCCCCCCCCCCCCAATCGTAGGATCACAGAACAGATTTTATTGATATCACCACCTCCCCCCCCCCCCAATCAACCGTATGTCGATAGATGCAATGGCCTGGTTTTCATTGACAATATGACATAGAGAATCCGGCTGAAAAATTGCGATAACTATTTTTTAGCTAAAGTGGTCTTGTAACATCAAAAAATTCAAAAAAATTTTTCATCTCTTATGTAAATTTTGAAATTTCAAACCAATTTTGTGAAAAGTAGGATTGAAGTTAGAGACTTCTATTTTTTATCACATTCATTTGACATCATTTCCCAATTTTTTTCAGTACACCTCCTCCCCCTCCTCTAACATCAATGTTTCTAAAAAGTATTAGAAATAAGTTAATGAAGGGAAGCTTTCTACAAATCAAATTTCAATCCCTTAGCTTAATTTTGTGGGGAGAAGGGGAGATGTATGTGCATGAAACAGTATTTTTTCATAGCCAAAATCGGGAAATCGCACATTTCTCCTTTACTAATTGACTTACGTAGCTAATTTTTGAATATGTTGCACAACTTTTAATTCCCTGTCGATTTGTTTAAAAATGATTTTTTTTTTGCAATTTTAGCCTCTCAGCAACCTTATTTTGATCCAAGGTCGTCCCCAGTCGTATAGTTCTGTATAAAATTTGCCACCAGTTGAAGCCCACTGCCCAAATTTGACCGATTTTTATTATTATTGGGCTGAGTAAATAAATTTTGGTTTTGGAAAATAAAATAAAATGGATAAACATCTGACATGACCGCGAAAAGGATTTCAATGTTCGTCTAGGACCTCAAAACGGATTTCGTTGATACTCTCCTCTACATCTACCATGGCTTAAATGTCCGAAATGGGCTGTTTTCATTAATAATATGACAGAAAATGATGCTAAAAATGATGGATGAATTTAAGGGAAAAAATTCCACGATCAATTTTGATAACTTATAATATTTTTATAGAAGCTACTTTTTAAGCCATCTTCGGAGTAAATCAAATACTTTCTCATTAATTTTTTTAAATCCCTGCTTCGTACTTCAAATCAGAGCTTCTCCAATAGTTGTGAGATCATTCATTGAATATACGAGTATTTAAATTTACATTTTCAGAGCACTGGGCTGTACATAAAAGACGTGTTGACAACTAAATGCATTACAAACTAAATCTTGAATTTTTTGCCAGACTGATTAATGTGTGAAGGTTTCGCATTAAAGTTTACGAGTTTTGTTTATAAATATAAATCAACGAAGCGATTCAAATGCGAATAGGTATACTTTACATATACTCTGTAAAATTATAAACGTCGGTCGCAATGAAACTAGTAAAAATTATTTTTGCATAAAATAGAGTAAGTACAGGAATGAGGCGTAATTTTTTTGTCGGCAGGTACCTAGTACCTCTACCTACAATAATTTTCCGAAAAAGGCATTCTCTAATTTTTTTTCCTCCTCTTTCGTGGCTAAAAATATAATTCGCAGGTTATCAGAAATAAAGCGGTAATAAAAAAAATGGGATATGCATTAAAACTCGGCTTGCTATTTGAACTGTAAAATTTGTAAGAGTTTCATTATCGTAAATCTGTCAAAATCCTTGATATGCAGTATGTATTTTAAGAAAAAAAAAAAAGGTTGCAGTAATTTTTATGAAATTTTTACAATTATTCATTTTTATGCAACATTTCATTTAGATATTTATGAGCAATGTTTAAAAATTATTGAAATAAATATGGTTAACCTACTTGAATTTATATACAAAGTCAAGTTTATCGTATGAGTATGAGTGGTTTCAAAAATGAAATGAATTATATAAAATGAGCTAATTATAGTTTGTAACTAGAAGTCTAAAATCTAGAAAAATTTAAGGTAATTGAAAATTCTACGAAACGTGATTTTCGGAATATAAAATATGTAGGAATACAATAATTTAAAAAAAAAGTGCATCCTAGTTTTTGAGCTCTCTCGCAGACTTTTGATCTTGTTTTCATTTATTCAATTCAAATTTTAAATAAATCTATGAAAACGACCTAAAGCTTTCTATCAGCAAATTTGATACTGTCCTCCACCCCTTACCAATGCCTATTAGCCACTTGATTTTTATTGCTATAAAATGCAACTTAAAATAATTTTCTTTACATTCCAACTGTGATTTTATTAGGAAAGTGCGCGTACTGTAAGACTCCGATTTTGATGAAACTTGAACAGTTGAGAAAAGCACATCCAAAAAATCCTAAATCCAAATTTTCAGCCCCCCAAATTCTTTTTTCGAATGTTGGCAAATTTTTAAAGTTTTTTCTCACAGATAATGATGGTAATATGATATTAATTTTGAACAATTCTTTAAGAATTCGAAAAAAAAAACGAAGAATGCACTTCAGCAGCTAAAATGTTGACCATAACCTTTTCTCATGGTGTACTCTTGATGGAAAAATTTTGAGATGAAGTTTCGACATGACATCTTCGAGTTCCCTTTTGTATGACTAATTCGAGTCGAAATTTCAAAAATTCCAAAATAATGAAAAAATAGAAACAATTCCTGTCAACAGGACCCCTCGCCCATCAAAAAGTCTCGTATGAATAGCGAATTGGTAAAAATACGATTTTAACCCTTTTTTCAAAAATTTTAAAAAAGTTGTAAAAAGTTGAAATATGCGCTTCGGCAGCTACCATTTTAGCTGTAACATTTTCTAACGATGTATTTTTAGTGATCAAATTTTGAGGCGAGGTTCCCTCTTGTTACTTTCGAGTGGCATTTTATCTTTTGCTTTTTTACACAGATAATTGAAATGGAAATTTCAGAAATGTGCTGGATTCGTGTTCAGCGGATCAAACTACCTCGATGTGACCACTGTTTGCATTTATTTTACTCATATTTAAAAAAAATAATTTTTGTTTCAATTTGTAAACACTTACTAGTGAAATGACTTTTTTATAAAATTAAAAAAAATAAATAATTTACAAAAAATTATCGTGAAAAGGGTCAAAATAGGGGTAATTTGACCCGCTGAACAGGAATTGAAGGTTAGTTTTTGCTGTGAAGTTTGTAATCGTCCAACAATGTTTTTGAAAGAAAACATGACCATTCGAGAGATAATGACTATTTTAAGCTGGCAAAATATACAAGAAGGATAGTTTTTCAAAATTTTGATGGTCTTTCACCATCAAAAAAAAATTCTGAAAAAAATATATGTTATATCTAGACGTGGGTTCAATATACGATGCATATTTTTTTCGTTCTCCCAGGTCTAAAACAACATGTGGATATTTGGTTTTGAAATTTATAAAAATGCTTATTTTGTAATGAAGAGATGACCGATAAAATTTGAAAAAAATTCCTTATTTGAGAATTGCAGGTAGAATATGAAAATTGATGAGTTGAACTCATATTTCGAACACATTTTGAGTGATATCAACGTTAGGGGTGTGGTAGGAGGCTAAAATTTTTACCAGCAAGTTTTCAAATCATAGAGACCAATTTCCACTTGATAGTCTGAAAATCTCAGCAAAAAGCTAATCTCATCCGCTACCAAACTCAGCCGATTGACCGAATTTGGGGGATTTTGGTCAGTATCAAGCAAAGTAAATGATTTTAATGTTTGGAAAAAAAAATTAAAAATAAATATCTGCCAGGGCTAAAAATTGTCTTAATGGTCTTGTAGGACCCGAAAATGGATTTTGTTGGTATTCTCCCCCTCCTTCAACCACCATTGGTCGATAGACTGCAATAGCTTTGGTTTTCATTGACAATGGATTTTCAACTCAAAAGTCAACAATAGTATGCGTGTACGTGAATTTGGCCAAAATTCGAAGTGTTTTGTTAACTCACCCTAATATACTTTTTTGCCACTATAAAAATAAATCGGACAATAGCGTAAATACCGAAATTAGAGTTTCGAGGAATGAACCCCTTCCCCCCTCACGAGCAATTTTTTCACGTAAAAATTCATTTTTACACGCGATTTACCCTCAAAATTTTGTACAATTTTTATCCTCGTTTCGCTCGTGCTGTATATTTTTAACTGTCTAAATTAAAATTACAGCAAATTCCTTACCTTCCTCCCCCTCCTTCCAGAATTTGACAGTTGTTACGCCACTGGAATCAAACCCGTTTTTTCAATACAACTTTTCAGGGTCTTTAAATTGATGTATCGCCCTCCCCCCTCCCATTACTTTTCCTTGGGGAAGAATTTAAGTTTTAGATTATTGACCATATTTTGTTTGGGCACCCTGAAAATCTAAAACTTACAAAAGACGATGGCCATAGAGGTTTTGATTTTTTATGATATGCTGATTCTTTCACTTATTCTGAAGAGCAAATTTAGCAACCTTAGGTACCCATATCACGTAGGCTATTCTCAACAATTAATTGGTGTACTCGCAGCGTTTATTAATTTTTTCCCATAAAAAAAATATAATTTTGCAACATCAATTAAATCAAAAAATAACCATTTAAAAGTCATAGACCTCGGAAAAATCAAACCTCTAACATTTATAACGATTAATTAACAAGTAATTTAAACGGTTTGTAAAATTAGCAATTCGTCTATTGGAACAAGAATAAACAGGCCAGTTGCGAAACTTCAACTTAAAAAAAAAATTACCTAATTAAAGTTACAATATATTTTCTCAATTTAAACCCTATTTTGTAATTATATGTACGTTCCTACGTTCTCGATAAGTTATGTAAGCGTGAAAAACCATTGGTTCTTGCTGTACGACTCCGAATGCCTATTTTTTTTTCTTTCAACGATTCGGGTTTGAAAAATCGACATCCGAGTCTACATATACCTATTAGGACCTACATTTACTAACCACGCCGACGACATGGCTCCGCGTGTATGCGACTTTGACCTGTTGAAAAATACCAGAAAACCGGAATATACACATACGTTAGCGGATAGGCCATCCAGATGCAAGGTATACACAATATAATTGCCAGTTTGTGTGGATGTAAAAAGTAATGGCTGCTTTTCTAGGCACGTTCGTAGGGTGTGGTTTAAATGGCTGCGAATTATAACGAGAATCAATTGCATGTGATACGATGATGGAAATGATCCAAATTTCACGATAGTTTTGACACAATAATTATTTTAGGTGTAAAAGTAAAATTTACCTAAGATGTACCTACCTACATACTCGTTCAAATGAGGTTTTTGCCACTCGACCTACAATTACTTAGATCTATTATTATGACGAGTCACTTTTTTTTTTTTTTTTAAAAAAAAGACCTTTCAAAATAAAATATACAACGTCGAGCGGTGTAGGTGTTAAATTCTTTAATCCGTTTGGAGATTTTTTCCTGCCTTTTTTCCTTCGTCTTATTCCTTTTAAAGAATTGTAAACTCTTTTATATAGAAAAGAAACTGACTGCGAAATGAGTTTTTTTCTTACACAATTGTATTTGTGTAGGGAAAGGCACGTTGTGCCAAGACGGATTGAATAGAAGTTTTACTTTTTATATTCAAATTAAGGTCTGCGTGAATTGTTTAGTCGATTGATGGTGTTTTATTGGGGCAAGTTAATTTCCTTAAACAACTCTCGTTTTCGATGGAATCGACCTTGGATGATTAACAACCCTCTAGATTTGAAGGATGGTTAACATTTTTTTTTTTTTTTTTTGTATTTTTCTAAAACATCAGTTCAGAGTGAGAATAAAAGTTACCAACAGACTCCTATGAGCTATGTAGTCTTATCTGAACATTGATATCGTGTGTGAAATTCTCAAATGTTTATCGTCATAGGGGGTGAAAATGAATTTCGCATCGTATCTGCGATTATTTTCACTTATCTGTACCTGCGCAGATGTCTTAGTCAAATGAAACATATGCTTTTTATGACAAGTATGTAGCTAATAAAATTGAAATTTTAATCAAAAAAAAAAAAAAAAAATGGAAAGCATAATGGTTTACAAGTATAGATATACGTATCAGTGCCTATTTTAAGGTACAGTTCCACAAGGTTTGCGTAGTTTTAAATCATTTTTTTGGAATTTTCAAACAATCTTGGAAAGAATTTTTTTCTAGCTTTTCAATTTGAATAACACCAACTTCTCGCTCATGATGTTTCGCAAAAAATAGTAATTCGTAACCTAGTCATTTACAATAACGTAGCCACGTGACAACGAAGTGAAGGGAAAGGTTTGAACCCTCCCTTGAGGCCAAAAAACGAACATTTTTTAAATCTATGATCATTTTTAGCCTCATTTTCGATGCCATATTGTCAATGAAAACCAAGCTGTTACAGTCTATCGACTTATGGCGGATGAGAGGGGGGGAGTCACAAAATCCGTTTTTGGGTTCTGGAAGATCACTACGACCATTTTTGGCCTTGTCAGAAATTTATTCTTATTTTATTTCATTTTTTGCCAAAACTAAAAAATTATTTGCTCAGTTCAATACTGACCGAAATCGGTCAAATTTGGGGAATAGGCTTCGATTCTAGGGTCATTTGATATTCAGGAGTGGAGATAACCTTCGATCAAAATTGATTTTTGCCCAAATTTGAAGAAGGGGATGATGAGAGGTAAAAATCACAAAAATTGTTTTTTTTTGAACCAATCGATAAACAATCCAAAGTTGTATAACTTATCCAAAAATAAGCCTCTCAGGTCAATTAGAAGGGAAGATATGAGGGTTTCTCCCTTTTAGACCTTTTAATAAGGACTGTCCCCTCCTTACCTCCTCTTCAAATTGAACTAAGAAGTTAAAATTTGATATGTGCATTAGGTAGGAGCCCTAGATGTACCTTTTGCGGGGTTCGGCTTTTTAACCTCATCCCACTCCCCTCTCCCCCCATGGTAAAGGGTAGGAAAATTGTTATTTTGAAATATTTCCGATCACAAATTGCCAAAGGGTATAGATGGGTAAGGGGTGATTTTGGCCCCAGCCCCGATTTTCAATCTAATGCTTCCAGATGATGTACCTTGATATAAAAAATTCTGGAAAAAATATTGACCCCCAGCCCCCTCCCTTTTGGAGTTATTGTCATTTTATTGCATTATTTTCAATAATTTTAATTTCAACCGAAGCGAATGAAATTTTTTGTTCTTTGGCACAAAGTTACATCTCATCGGGATGTATTTACGATAATTTTTTCATAAATTTTGGTGCACTTCACCTTGTGGTTTTGGCCATTTGAAATTTTCAACTGTAAAAGAAACCCTGAAAGCGAAGTTCGACTACTTTTTAAAAATATCCCAAAAACGTGTCTTTTAACGTAGATTTACCTGACGTATTCATTTTTGGCAAACTCGATTGCGTAAGGATCGAAAATCTCAAAAAAACGTACAGAAATGTTTTTAATTTTAGCAGATTTTTCCAATTTCGAGTGTTTTGTACTGGGATAAAAAACCAAATGAAGAAACTAACGCCGGATTCGCGTTCAGCGAGTCAAAATACCCCTAAAACACCATTTTCACAATAGTTTTACTTAAAATCTCGAAATTCATTTTTTTCTTGTCAAAAAAATTGAAAAATCAGTGAAAAAACTGAGAAAAAACTGAATTTTGAGACTTTATGTAAAACAATAGCGAAAATGATATTTATCAGTGTATTTTGACCCTCTAAATACGAATCCAGGTAGATCATTACATTTCGAACGGTTGTCGAATGGCATCGTTCGAACGTTGAACAGCACCCATTATGATCACTACTTGCCCAAAAATGAGAATGAATAGGGTCTGTACAATTAAATACATTTACAATGTAGAAAATCGCTTAATTATGTCTCGATCGATGTTCGAATTATACCTCTTCGACCACCGATCGAACTCGTTTACCGTGTTGTTGGCCTGTCTCGCCGCATTTCCGCGGTATCGAACAGCGTTGTCGGACTAAACAGGTTTCCCGGGGATAACTACGTTTGTCGCGTATAACCCGTGGCTTGTAAACGCGACATCGGGGTAGACGATTCTCCGTACTCGGTAGTGAACCACCGTAGGTAGCGGGCAAATACTTGTCGGACGGTTGTCGATCGGGGTCGTTCCACCGCTGAACGGTACTAAATATAATGCTGAATTTTCAATTTGAGGGGAATAAAATGATTTTTTTTTTGACATGAAATGACCTCTCGCCGAGATATAGGCATTGAAGCATTGATGATAATTTTTGTGAACAAGGAGGTACAGAATTTTTATTCTTGTAAATTTTTAAAATTTTGGTGTGGTTTTATACGAAAAGAAATGGTCCAAAGAAGAAAATAACACCGGATTCGCAATTACCGGGTCAAAGTACATCAATAAATATAATTTTCGTTATGGTTTACTTAAAGTCTCAAAATTCAGTTTTTTCTCAGTTTTTTCACTCATTTTTCAATTTTTTTGACAAGAAAAAATGAATTTCGAGATTTTAAGTAAAACTATTGTGAAAATGGTGTTTATAGGGGTATTTTGACTCGCTGAACACGAATCCGACGTTAGTTTCTTCGTTTGGTTTTTTATCCCAGTACAATGCACTCAAAATTGGAAAAATCTGCTAAAATTAAACATTTTTGTACGGTTTTTTGAGATTTTTGACCCTTACGCAATCGAGTTTGCCAAAAATAAATATGTTTGGTAAATCTACGTTAAAAAACACGTTTTTGAGATATTTTAAAAAATAGTCGAACTTTGCCATCAGGGTTTTTTTTTACAGTTGAAAATTTCAATTGGCCAAAACCACAAGGTGAAGTGCACCAAAATTTATGAAAAAATTATCGTAAATACACCTCTATGAGATGTAACTTTGTGCCAAAGAACAGTAAATTTCATTCGCTTCGGTTGAAATTAAAAATTATTGAAAATCATAACATTTTTTCTAAAATCTTTTTATATCAAGGTCTACCATCTGGGGGGCATTAGATCGAAAATCGAGGCTGAGGCCAAAATCACCCCTAACCCGGCTATATCCTTTGAATGTTTTTTCGCGTATAAAAAGTAATTTTTAAGTGGGAAAAATTGATCCCTTTCACTTTTACACCTCTGAACTGAATATTCTTGCGCAGTTCCAAATTTTCCTTAAAACAGGCATACTGATACGTATAAAGCTTTAGGTGTATCGAGTATTTAATTAAATGATATCATCGTTATTAGATAATGAAATGACACGCCCAGATAATTTTTATATCGCGTTTGCGTATATTTTATTCGCGTTAAAGGCAATAATTTTTTTTTTAATGTACCAAACGCATACATAATTTTCGAACGTTAAATGCGACGTCATTCGAACCGGAAAAATAAACAGCGCTTTTATAATGAGCTAATTTCGGCATTAGACCAATTACGTGCCTAAAGGTGATGGAATTTCAACGATGGAAAAGCTTTTAAAAAAATTAATATTCGGGGTAAGCTTTTTATTAGCGTCTTAATGGCGACTAATTTTTTATATACCGACGCGAGTATTATAATAATGACGATTGCGTGAAAAATAATTTCGCATAAAATTCCCTCTATGTACGAGTAGTATTTGTACGCAGCATTGATGGCGAGTTGTTGAATACTCTTATACTGTTCAAAATTGGCCTTCGACCCTTCTAATGCTATAGGTAGAGAGATACCTATATACCTATACCTACACCTACGGTGTATGTAATACATCAATCGATGTGTTTTCATAGTTTTTACTATTGCTGGAACTAGGATTCATCGTGCGAGACCTTTTATGTATCTGTATAGCTTACTTATCTGTGTGTGTGTCTGATGCTCACAGTACTCGAACGTTCGTTTACAAATACCTGGTATCTTTTTCTATACAAGTTAAAAATCATAAAGTTTACATCGATTATACGACGCGATTAATTTTTCATAATAGATCGACCATTTTTATAGTAAAACTGAAGAATAGCTAACGATTTATTTTCAGCAAATAAACCAATATTGACGTATATTTATATACCAAATCATCTTTATGTATGTGTGGGAATAAAAGCTTCAGTCGAGGCGAAAAATTACCCTTTTAAGTAATTCATCCATTACTGAAAGAATTACTTAAGAAATTATTTAATTCTTACTCGTGAAACGATTTTTACCAGGTTTTTAGGTATCTAAATTTTATATTTGAAGTCCAGGTGATGGTGATAATGATGACGATGATGATGAGGATGGCGATAATGCTCTTGTGAGTCTTGTCGCGATGTTCGTTTTTGTATTGTTTGATTTAAAATACTCGCCAAAGGAACCAACTGCTTCTTTAGGTTTAATTTACCATACGCCCCTATCTTTTGTCAAGTCCCCTGACTATATTGTATAGGAGAAGTATGTACTATTTTTAAAGCATCTCATACATATGGTTCTGTATCTAAGACGAAAATATTGCAGAGGGAAAAATGGAGTTTTTACAATAAATCTTTCGAAAGATAAAGATTATTTCGTATCTGAATGATTCTGTTGATTTTTGAATTATTATGGCTTACAAAGGTACCGTTCGTACTCACTAAATCCGATTTAAATGAAACTTCGATAGATGGAAAGAGCAAACTTGTAACCAAACCTTCAGATGCAGAAGTTGATTTAGCCTCCATTAGAGCGTTTCAAAATTCAAAAATATCACCATTTATGCCAGAAAAAATGAAATTTTGAAATTCTTGACAGTATTGAAGAGGAATATACTAGGACATTAACTACAAATTAATATTGACCCTCCTAACTCATTTTTAACTATTTTCGACCATTTCGAAGTCTAGAGTTGAATTTTGATTTTTGTTCAGAATTTTTAAACGTCTACCAGAAGTGTGTTAGTTAACTTGGGCAACTGAAAAATTGGTCACAGCATTTTGCGAGTGTATCAAATCGATTAGTTAGATTTCTTGGAAATTTCTAGCCGGCGAGTGTAAATATGGCTGCACTTTTAACCCATTGTAAGAGAGGTAAAATTTTTGAAAAATTCTAAAAGTAATTAAAATTTTTATAACCACCAAAAACTTGATTTTTATTTGAAATTGATCTCTGTGATCAGGCCTGGATTAAGAATCTGTGAGGCTCGGGGCTGATAGCAGCTTTGAAGGTTCTGTCTCCCCCTCCCCTCTGCACACGATTTTTTATTAATTTTTAGTCTCATGAAATTCAAAACTTTGGTATAAAAATGAATTTATTTGAACATTTTTCAAAACTAATGGCGAGACAAACAAGGTTCAAAAATGCAACATAGACTTTATGGCCGAAAAATCTTTTTTTTTTGGAAAAATTTAGACCGCCAGAGTGTTGTGAGGTTTTCGCCAAATTTTTCGTTCGAAAGTACCTTCAACTTCGTGCTATTTCCCTGACTGGTTGATTGAAGTTTAGAATATTTTAAAGATGGAAATTGGATAATATTTCTGCTTATTTATGAAATAAAACTTGAGATAAAGGACGAAAATTTACTATTTTTTCATGCACAACTGTTTTCTTTACAGACCCAAGCTTGCACTATGAAAAAAATTGTTTTAAATTACCGAAAAGAGCCCCTAACAGGAGAGGCCGAAGCTTCAAACCACCCCTCTCAGCCCCCTTTAATCCGGGCCTGTATCTAAGTAATATTATACCATTTTGAAATAATTTCAATGTGTCTAGTCAAATTTTGATCGTCCTGCAAAATTTTCAAACGTGTACCAAAAGAGTTTTAATCACTCTGAGCATCTGGAAATTTGGCTGTAGCATATTTCAAGTGTGACAAACCACTGATTCGATTTTTCAAAAACAATTCTAGTCTCCGCGAATACAACTACTTATGTATTTTTCACCGATGTAAAATCAATTTGAAAATTTCAAAGAAATATCAAAATTCGATTAGAGGCTTCAAAATTATTAAAAATGATTAAAAGTGAGTTGGAGGGGTCAATATTGATTAGGAATATATTCCTTAATTTTTTTTTTGTTTATTGTTAAGAATTTAGAAATTTTCATTTTTTCAAATAAGTAACCATGTTTTATGAATTTTGTGTTTTGAATCCCAGAACCTCCAAACGGGTATCAAATCAATTTCGTTTAGAAGATTTTTTTTTGACAAACTCTTTCCATTTGCCAAAGTTTCGTTCAAATTGTAGCTGACGAGTTCAAGTGCTCCCCTTATTAGCTACAATTTGGAGTGTAGGGATAGTGGTGATGTGAGGCTCGTGCTGAAGTGGAAGGTGGGGGGGGGGATAAGATAATTTTTACCGAATTTAAGTTTGGCTCCTCTACAAGACTATGTCAAAAAACTTGAATAAAAACTTTTAAAATTTTCTATTTTTCTCGAAATTTTCATTCTCCACAAACATCTTTGTCAATTTTGAATTTTTACCTGCAATTACATAATTTTTATCGATATGAAAAAATTCTTTTGTTTGAAAAAACTGCACGGTTTTAATTTTTCAAATGTTTGTTCTTAGACAAACATAAGTGGAAGAAGTCTGGTTTGAAAAAATTTCTAGAATTGTCAATATGTATTAAGAAAAAAAAAGAAAAGATCGAAAATTATTTGAATTTAGTTATCGAAAAAAATTACTTGCAGTATTTAGTAGAGTGGGGGCGAATATCTTTTTTGCCACAGAGCCAATTATTGCTATCTTCAGATCTGGCTGAAGAGCTAACATTTGGAAGTTCATTAAAATATTACCCAGGCAGGGCAGGGATGAAGATGTGATTTTTTTTGGTACTTTTTAAACATCACTAGTTTATTTTACCCAATCTTCAACGAATTTCTATACCCAAGAGGTTTTTTAAAGAACAAGTCCCCTCCACATTGCAAGTTCATTTTACCTATTTTTTAACAAATTTGTATACTCGAATGGTTTTTAAAGGACAGCCCCCCCCCCCAGATCAAAGTTTACAATTTTACTAAAAAGAGAAGAAAATGGTTTAAGGATTTTTTGGGGTCATTTGAATTTAAGAGTAGCGATCTTATTTAGTACGTGAGTAACATTTATGAATTCACTGCTCGTTATTCTGGGTCTAAAACTTAAGATTTCTATTGTGATAATACAATTTTTCAGGGAAGAGAGGTGAATGAAAATAAATTTCAGGTTTTGGTCAAATGGATTATTTTTAATCAGAAAACGGCGATTAAGAAGGTCAGAGAAGAGACAAGGATTTTAATCAGGAGAAAAAAATGAAAAATTCAAATTTATAGTTACTTATTAAAAATTGCATTAGCTGAAGTGTTTTTTTAATCAGATAATTAGAAGGAATCACAGAATTAAAGTGCGACCGGGCCGGACAATTTTTAATTAGACCCGGCTTTCCCAGCTTCATCGCAAGCTATGCCCTTGTTTCTATGTGTTTGTATATTCACAAAAAAAAAGATACAGCCTGATTCATATTGACTTGAATTTGAATTAAATACAGGAATGGCCAATTATTTACTTCTGTTTTATAATACCCAACACCTTCCATTTCTTGTTCATTTTTTCGTTAAAAAAAATTAAGGTGAAGATTGATTTTAATATTTTTTAAAATTGGTGTCATTGTAATTTTTGCCAATTTCCATCTTTTTCGTAAAAGGTGTAGCTTATACTCTTTGAGATGTTTTATGCGATATCTTGAATCCCCCTCACCCTTCATTTTATTCTACACCAATTTCTGATATGTTCTTATTGCATACCGAGCTAAACTCACTGAAAAGAAAATCAGAATTTCAGCAGGTTAAAAACGAATTTTGTGTTAATTTTAAACAAAATAGGTACAAAGTACCCACCAATGAGCTTTTAGGCAGAAAATATCTTTTTGAGAATGAACCAAGTTCGATGATTTGTTTTTTCAATTTATTCGCAATCAGGACAATTAATTCCCAATGTTTAAAATTTCGGTATTCAAGTGCTGGAATATTTTTTCCAAATACCTGATCTTGAATTTTTTTTTTGAAATATTTGTTCATTATTTTTATTACACTCGTATTTTCTCCATTTTTGATTTAATTTTCAACTTCCAATCCTCATTTTTGAAATTAATTCATTTTCACATTATTTATCGATTATTCCGATATAAAATTTAAACTTTTAATCTCGTACCAGACCAACAAAGGGAGGAGCATATCACATCAGCCCCTAATAAACTGCTATTTAAGTATATACTTAGTTTTCTACAAATAACCCCAAGTACCATAGATTAAAAGGGAATGCGTATTTTATGATACCATTTAAATTCACGTTCACTACGAGTCGAGTCATTCATTCAAACAATCGAGGGATATGCAAAATATTTGAATACAATTAGATAATTTCAGTTCAGCCGATTGAAAAAAAAAATAACCCAATCTAAACACGTCTTTAATTCTTGTTTAAATTAACCACACACCAACAAAAAAAAAAGTACAAATAACCCTCTGGTTTATAAAAGAATTTAAAAAAAGAACGTCCTTGATGATTTGTTTTGAAAAAAAAAAATACGGGCAATTCTAAGAAAGCGCTTAGCTCAAAGGGTAGTCTATATTATTCTTGATCGCATCAAAACCAAACATGTTTGAATAAATTAAAATACCATTATCCTTCGACGAATAAAAAGAACGCGCATACACATAGATAAACGTATCTATAGGTTAATTTGTTTAAAAAAAAAAAAAAAAATGAAAAAAAATAGGGATTTACACATGTCGAGCATCTTATATGAATTATACAAACACACATCCATTAATAACTATTTGTGTAATAAATAAACTTTTCGAACATTACCTGATAATTAAATATAACTGGAATAAACAGTAGCAAATTATACGTTCGTATGTATATAAACTCGGCACAAATTAAAAATAATCTCGTATAATAACATAAAAATTCGCGACAAAAAATTTTTACCAATGCTCTGATAAATATTTACAAAAAAGATAAAAATTATCTTTTAAATTTAATTACAAATTTATTAAGCAATTAACGTCATATACGAGTGAATTTATTAAACGCGAAACGACTTTATAAAAATTTTACAAGAGTCGATCAAAGCGTCATAAAATTGCACAAACTAATATTGCACTGAGTATAAAAATATTTTCTATGAACCGTGCTCTGCAGAAGTTAATAAAAAGATTATGCGGTAAATCCGTCCCCGCGGTTAGGTCGGTTTGCGGGGGCAATATGGCGGCCACTCGTGGACCAATCCGTATTAGAACAACGGGTGACGTCATAAGCTGTGACATGTAATCTTAACATTTTTTTTTTTTTTTTTTTACTTTACTTCAAACTTCACCTTATTACCTTATAAACACGACAACCAGCTACTTTATACCGAAATTGCTTTCTTATTTGTAAAGGGTCTTGATCTCACCGCTTCTTTTTATTCGAACTGAATGTTCAACGACCGCGTCGTTTTGGCGTGTTAGCGTTTTTATCGAAAATTACATTCGGAAATCAAATAAGTGGGATCGAGGAGGACGGAGGAAGTGTCGTTGTCGTCGTCCATAGGGAATTACAGCATACTTATACATTATAGGTACGTTTTGTGGGAAGGTAAAGTACTTAATGTGGTAAAATTTTAAACGAAAAGAGTGTTTTAAAAATTGAAACGTTCATTTTTTCTACGAATTATTTACGAAATTATTACCTAAAATGTAGGCTTTTAGTTTATTGATTTTTTTGGAATTTTTTTAGCTTTCTATGCTCGAACCGACGTTGTAATTTGTATTGATGAAATTTCCATAAAATCGTATTTTATTTAACCCTTGATTTGGTAGTGTGTAAAATTTCTTTGTATTCTTTGATAAATATCGATTTAAATAAATGCAGATATGTACCTCTACCTACCTACTTGCCTGTGGATACTTAAGGTTTAAATGGTTCTCGGATAAATAGAGCAAGAAACTGTTAAGATTTAATCATTTTCATTTCCTTTTTATGATCTAAATTTTTTTTCTCGCAAAGGAAGTAGCTGTTAGGTATAGGTAATTAAATGAATTTTTTCCAACTTTAACCTATTTCTCAAAGTTAACTGATAAATCTTCGTCCTTACCATAATTATTAATAATTTGAATGATATTTGAAATTTTTTCATACCTATTTTTTTCCACGTGTCAAAAAATTTATCTGTTAGGGAAAGTTATTTTTACTCGTTGTGATTAAAAATTAGTCAAATTACATTCATATTTCTTCTACTATCAAAATATGATTTTGATTTTCAGGTGAATTTAAAAATTCAATTATCTCGTTCATGGAAGTAAATATATGAAGTTTAACTTTTTGTTCTATTTTCTTATTTATTCCTGAAAAAAAAAAAATTGTTGGAAAAAGAGCTCAGATCTTTCAAAATGAGTATATTTCATTCGATAATTTATTTTCGTTAAATTTTACAAATTCAATATATATTTATTACTTTTTAATGCGGTTCTTTGAAGCTAATTTTCTTGAAGTTAACAAATTACCAGAATTGTCCATTCGTTGAATAAAAAAAAAATCAATCAGGGATGTTTTTACTTCAGGAGTGGTAAGGATAAAGGTAGATCCGAAAAGGCACTACTAAATATGCAAGCCAAATTTCAACTTCTTAGTTAAATTGGGTAGTGAGATTTGCGTGAGATAAACTCGAAATATAAGGAAAACCATCCAAAAAACCACTTCTTTAAGGCTGTGAAGGTGTACAAGGGGGTGAAAAGCTAAAACCCTAAAAAGGTACATCTAAGATTCCTACTAAATCCACATGCCGAATTTCAATCTCTCAGCTCAATTTGGAGCAGATAAATACGTGGCGCAAACTCAAAAAATCAAAAATCCACCGAAAACGCATTTTTTGGGGGCTGTGAAAGGGTTCAATGGAGTTGAAAAGTTGAAACCTTCAAAAAGCACATCTATAGCTTTTATTAAGTTTACATACCAAATTTCAACTTCTTTGCTCTATTTGAAGGGGAAATAGTTGAGGAAACGCTTGATTTCTTGTTCGAAAAGAGGAAAAACCCCTCACCTCCCCTCCTAATAAACCTCAGAGGATTATTGTTGGATATATTATGCATCCTTTGATTCTGAATTGATTGACGTAAAAAATAAATATTTTTGAAATTTTTGTCTCTCAACACCTTTCCCCTAAAATTTGAGCAATACTGAATTTTGGCTTAAAGTCATCCTACTGCCCAAATTTGATGGATTTTGGTCAGTATCGAATTGAGCAAATGATGGGGAGAATAAAATAAAAATAAATATCTTACATGGTCAAAAATGGTCTCGATGGTCTTTTAGGACCCCAAAACGGATTTTGTTGATGCTCTCCTTCAAGAACGTAACGAAGCCAACTTCCAGTTGAGAGATGAAAATGAAAAATTTGCTAATTAAAATCTACCACTTTTACCAACTTTTCCAAATTTTTAGAATGAAATATATGGTTTCTATTGTGTAAAAAGCACTATTTTTGGGGCCCGAGTATCTTGAAAAAATTTGGTTTTGGCACTAAAATTGCATTTTTAAAAATTTTTAATTCAGGTTGGTAAGTTCGTGCAGTTGGCACAATTTTTCTCTTTTTGTCTCAGCCAATTTTTTGCCTATTTTTCACAACTTACAAGTTTTTATCAACTTTCTCAACTTGTGTGTGTCGAGGGGACACCCTCCCATTCAATGCGATATCCTTGGCCCCCTCCATCCGCCGTCGGTCAATGGTTTATACTAGCCTAGTTTTCATTGACAATATGACATAGAAAACTAGGCTAAAAATTTGAAGAAAAGTTGCACTGATTGTCCTTTTTAATACCTTTCTTTAAGAGCCTGGAAAAAGAAATGGGAGAGTGGGGAATCTTACGAACTCTTGCAAAAAACATGGATGGAGTTTTTAGAAATTTAATTATTTAAGTAGATTTTATTTTGTTAATTTATATATTTCATCCTTTACAAATAGAAATTCTGGATAGGATCAGACGGCAGTTTTCACGTAGATTTATCTTCTGGGGTCTTGAATGTTTTGGTAGGGAACGGAGTGAATGGATTTTTCAATCCATTAGCACTTGTACCATCTTAGAGCCTCGTAGAAGTTGTTTTTGGATATCTAGGTTTTACTTTTTCGAAGTTGTTGCCCGCATATCTCCCTTCTAAATTAGACAAGGAGTTGAAATTTTAACAGTCCTGGAGGTATCTTTTGTAAGTTTCAGCTGTTCATTACATGTTCTGCAAGATCTCTGTTTTTGTAGCTAAGCTTGAAAGTTTGTGGTATGAAGAAAAATTGGTAATTCTACTGCCGGGCCTAATAGATAAACTATACCTGTCCAGTATTGAGGTACCTTTTCTTTTAGGCTTCATTTTCGATTTAAAAATCAAACAAAAGGTGAGTCTGAAAATGCTTTCATAGTACCAAAATTCTACTGCATTATAAGCCAAAAAAATTCTCATGTAAGTATTATCTGTCAATTCATCTTGGGAATGTCAGAGCGATTCTTACTCAAATTATAGGAAAAATAACGATTTTATCAATAAGAGCAAGTTTACAATAAAAAACTCCAAATTGTGTTTGTTGTGGGATTTTTTCTTATTTTTCAAAAATAAATTTCTAGTGCGATGAATTATCGCTCCAAGCAACATTTCTCCAAGACAGTAATACACCTGAAATATCTTTAAAAAAAATAACGCTGTCTTTACCTTTTTGTACATTGTTCTAGTAATAAATACTAGGTATAGATATAGGTACTCAAAGTTGGTTCTCATTATCGGAGGAGGAGCCCATCACCGGTCGTTTACTTTAAGCAAACTGGTAAAGGTGACTATTTCAAATATTCTTAGAAATTGTGAAGTAGTAAATCCTATTTTTTTGACCATTTCATGCCATAAACTTTTCTAAGTTCAAAATTTATGTACTAAAAGAATTTGTAATTTTTTCAACGTTTTATCTACTATGTAAGTACTTGGTTTTTTATTAAAAAATGAAGTTCAGCAAAAAAAAAGAAAGATGCTGAGAGTTCACTATACAAGAACCTATCTTTAAAAATCTCGTTTAACAAAATTAGAATTTTTTATCTGCAGTATCAGGTTTTCTGTTACAAGGAAGGCGACAGGAAGAACACCAAAGAAAAAAGCTCCAGTGAAACACAGAAAACGATCAGATTTAACAGCAGTCTTTTTACGCTCTCTATTTAGCTAAAAATTTCAGCATAGGCATAGATGGAGATGAATCAAAATTGAGTGGAGTGAGGCTCTTCAGTCCACCTCTTTTTTTACCTAAAAAAATGGCTCGTATTATGGTTGATTTTATTACCTCACTTCTCTTTTGTGGTTAGTTCATTGTGGGGGGAGGGGGGCTTGTAAGCCCACTTTTTCAAAGCAGGCGATTTGTAAAACTTTACTCGTAATAGTAGGAGTATTTTACACTTCCCGGAAATAAAAAATTTTTTTGTAGCGGTGGCCATTTTTGTAGCATTTAAAAGTCGCTTTATTTAGTCAGAAATAGACCTTTAAAGAATGAAAAAAAAAATGGTTTTTGGGAGCTGTAGAGGGGGCCACTACTCCGAAAAATTTACAAAAATTCGGTTAAGCATAAAACGCCACTAATAATGTCAGAAAATTTTTTCGAGTTACCAGCTACAAAAGAAGGGCGCTACAAAGCCCCCCTCCAGTTTTCAAATTTGCTCTGGAAGAAAAAGAATTTACATTAAAACCCCCCTCAAAGTACATTTTTCATCCCCTCCTCCAAAAGTGAGGAGATGAAAAATCGCGAATACGTTTAAAATTCATCTTTTACCAGTGTCTGAAAAGTTCCTTATAAAATTTTAATTTTGGAGACCCAAGAAAAAACTTGTAAGCTTAGCTTGTTGTAGCTTTTCTAATTTTTCGAAAACTGCTATTCTTTGAAACCCATAGAATCTCCCTCTACCACTGCTAACCTCCAAGGAGCCTAGGGGGCCCAAACTTTTTTATGGGGGTATTTCAACTCAAGCTGTATAATGTATTAAAAAAAAAAGGCCTATTCAAAGTAGTCGATTTTTTTCATTCCGCCTTAATAAAGACGCAACTCTTTTTTATCAATCGATATAAAATTCGTAATTTTTTACATTTCTTACCCTTTTCTAGCTATTTAATTATAAACTAACACATTTTTTTGGTTGTGAATTGAAAATGAAGTGATGGCTTTTTTCCTAATCAGCATTGAGGATAGGAAGGGTTCAATGGGGATAAAAAGTCAAAACCCTCAAAAGGCACATCTAGGATCCTTACTGACTGTACATACCTGATTTCAAATTCCTAGCACAAATTTGGAGGGGAGTTATGTGAGGAACAAACGTTAGAAATTAGAAAAAAATAACCAAAAAACCTTAAATTCAGGACTGAGAACCACAAAAGGCACAGCTATGGTTTCCGCTGAAAGTACATACCTAATTTCAAGTTCCTAGCACAATTTTGAGGGGAGTTATGCGAGGAACAAACTCAAAAAATAAGAAAAAATAACCAAAAAACTACATATTTGAGACTCTGAGGAGGTGTAATGGGCCTGAAAAGTCCAGATCCCCCAAAAAGCATATATAGGGTCTCTACTAAATGTACATAGCAAATTTCAGCTTCCTAGCTTTATTTGAAGGAGAGTTATACGAGAAACAAACTAAAAAATCTCAAAATAAGAAAACCTGATCAAAAAACTACATTTTGGGGCTGTAAGGGGGGTGCAATGGAGCTGAAAAGTCGGGGCCCGCATAGGGCACATGTAGGGCTCCTACTGAATCTACATATGAAATTTCATCTTCCTAGCTCATTTTGGTGGGGAGATAGGAAAGGAAGCGCCCTTTTTCAAGGTCAAAAATAGAAAAAACTATCATCTCCTCTTCCTAATTGACTTGGGAGGTTGATTTTTGGGCATGTTATACAACTTTGGAACCTCTATCGATTGACTCCAAAAGGAACAATTTTTGTATTTTTGGCCCTTCAACATCTCCTCTCCCAAAAATAGTGCAAAACTGAATTTTGACCCAAGGTCATCCCCACTCATATACATCTAATCAGCCGTCAAACTGACACGATTGGCCGAATTTTATCGATTTTGATCAGTGTCGAGCAGGGTAAATGATTTTAATGCTCGGGATGAAAAAAAAAAATAAAAATAAATGTAAACATCCAACATGTTCAAAAGTTTTCTCAATGACCTTCTAGGACCCAAAATGGTTTTTGTATCCTCCCTCCCCCCACCGACGTTGGTCGATAGGCTGTAATAGCCTGGTTTTCATTAACAATATGATATGGAATATCAGGCTAACAAAAATTAACAAAAATGCTCCAAAAAATGTATAATTTTATGATTTAATATTTCAATAATTTTAGGTTCACGAATCTCCTTTCTTTTTGTCTTCACACCTTGAATACTATTGAAAAATTTCTCAAGGGTATTAGGTGGGTGATGGTAAGATGAGGGGTTCAGGTGATGGCGTCCACGTGAGTTGAAGAGTGGTGTGGAAAGACTTCGCTGAGCTGAAAATTCCTATCTACGTCACTATTCTTCGAATTTAAAACCCTAGTAATTGAAACTAACAAATTTTGGGTGATACCTAACCAAATAATAGAATTTTGAATTCTAAAAATAACAAATTGTCGAAATTACCTTCTCAAAACATGATACGTTAATTTTTTATCCTTTCTGATCATTTTTTTTTTACACAAGTCAATATTTTCTGACCTAAGTAGCTTTTTTTAAAAAAACATACCCACTCAACACCACAAACAGATAGAAAATAAGATTAAACTTCCGATTAAAATAAAACCCATAAACAAGCCTTCTTTTTGCTTCACCTATACACACACGCCTGCATCCATCCAAGTAATTAATGTCGGTTTTCCATCGAATACAAGTTACCAGGACACCTTGTAGATACACGTTAAAATATTCTCACACTTGTTTAGTGCACGAGTGATGAAAATTAAATCTGAAAGATTGTATCAAAACCGTTACCTATCTTGCTAGGTTGGAATTAAATATTGGTTACTTTGTGTTAGTTATTTGGTACAATCGTTGTAGATTACCTATACACATTGCACCGCAGTTAGTATACATGTACACCGGTACAGTATAAAAATACGTATATACAACTCGAACTGGAAACTAGAGTTACATTTCAAATAAGGCAGTAAAATTAACAGTGTAGATAAGCCCTTGGATATAGTAACGTAGAACGTGCTGCAGCAAGAATAATAAAATGGAATTTGAGAAGTGGTTTTTTAGTAAAAACTAGACAGAGAAAAATATTTGGTGTGAGAAATGGAGTTTTTCGTGTCTTTTTCATATAATACACGTACGAATAGGAATAGGTCTAGAGCTAAGGTACCATACTTTAACCATACCGTAGAGAAGACCAAGCCACGAAGGTAACGCCGCCGAAGTTATTTAGATTAACAAGTAGAGATTTCCCACCTCCCTCTCTACCTTCAGCTACAGTCACTCGAAGGTTAATGCACGAAGAACCTTCGATTAGTTTATTAGATTTTATTACATGTTCGACGAAAGTTTTCACATAAGTAAGTCGATATATATATATATATATAGCTATACCTAATACCTAATACCTATACGGTCTTCAATTAAAGCTGAACATAATTTTGATACCTATAACTTGGTACTATGTATAGATGGGCAGACTATGGGGTTACATAAGGATACCATCAGTAGCTAGGCACATTTATATACCATGAAAAATTATCTTATACGTCGTGTTGCATGTGTTCGAGCCGAGACTCGACGACGAAACTTTAAAGGGAGACCCCAGGACCTGCATACGTATTCTCATCGCGGTTCCGGCGATTTTACTTTCAAGTGAACATAAATATTTCAAATACGCTACAGGAAGACTTTTCCAAAAAGCCATATGAAACACGATACCGTAAAATATTTTTAGAAAAATACACTCTCCAGAGTGTTATTTGTCATCCATCAGTTTAAAATATATATCGTCTCTTTTCCCTCCCTTCCCTTCCCTTCCCCATCATCTACCTATTACTCGATCAATTCTCACTTATCCAGTACTCGTACCTCGTATTAAACTCTACGCATACATTTTAAGTTAAGCCAAACATTATCGTCGTCTTTTGAATCGAATACGAAAGAGGAAAAAAAGAAAGAAAAAAAAAGATTTATATTACAAGGCGTGTTTAAAGCGCTCGTAGTCGAAAACACGCGAAACGCTATTGCGGTTTCAGCGCAATAAACAGTGAGGTTGTTGAAATTGATCTTGAACGTATTGAAAACGTTTAAAGCTATTAAATTTAATACAAAGAAATAACAGAAAAAGTTATAATAGTGTTTTATTACTCGATTGGAGGGGGTAAGGACTAAACACTTCATAAAGTTTTTAATTTCTATATCAGCATACGATATATATATATATTTATGTGTGTGTGTGTGTGTGTGTATGTAATGTACCACATTGGTAGTCTATATTATACGAGTATGCTGGCTGTACGATTGTACAGTAGTACAAAGGAGCTGAAGAAATCTAAACCGGAGGACTTTATTATTATTGTTATAACGGTTGCCGAGAAACGAGTAAACCAATATTCTCGAGAATTACATCGTCAACATTCAACGTCGTCTCCCTCGCCCAAATCGTGAAATGGAAAATTTCCAAAAATTTTCAAATTCTAAATGTCGTCTAAGGGTTAATAAACACATCGATAAAAGCCCGCAGATATACTTATAATAATATAGGGAAAAAAGCGAAAGTTAAAACCATGTAATTGCTTTGTAAAAATAAGCTCTATGAGACATAACACGTATATGTATACTGTTCAAATATACAAGGCGGATGATAAAAATATCATAAAATTTATTTATAGGCGATAAAGCATCGGACCTTTTATTTATTACAAACTTAAAAACAAATAAAATGGCGTTCATAATTCGCACGTACATTTAGCTCAATTGCTAATGAGGTTTTTTTTTTTTTGTTTCTGCTTTTGTAACGTACGTCTAGCTACATATGTATTTAGCAGAGAGGTACCGTGTATATTTAAGCAGTCAATCGACCTTTACTCGTTAATTTTATCGCAAACTCATACTAAATATAATTTTCTAAAAGACCAATCGATAATAGAATATTATTTCAGGCGTTCGCGTTCGTCGTCCGACGAACGGAATGTAATTTTTAACCTGCGGTACGTTGGAACGTTAATTTTATTCGTATACATATGCACCTCGTATGGGTATTTGTATGCAGTGCTAATCACGTGTTTAGTGTTGCATTTGTGACGATGATTTACACGAAAGAATTTGTATTGGTAGCGTGGTATGGCACTTTAAAAGGGGGTTAATTGTGATTTTCGGTACGGTGTTGATAACGTTCGATCGTCATTGGTCAATTATACTCGAGTTGAGAATACATAAGTATAACTACCCATCTACCTAGTTCCTAGGATCTGCATGTGTTATTGGGTACTACTACTCAATGGTTATAATGAGTTGTTTTAACGTAGTAATTGCTCTGTAGTTGTTGATTTTTGTGGTAATTTATTACCGACAACTACGTGACACTAATTGTTGACTGGAATTGTTGGCGAACTTGATACAATTAATCGGAGTTTTTGATGATTTTTTTTTTTGCCCGCATAAAATATCGTACTTATAATTTGATTAGACTCGTATAAATCAAACTCTGTGTTGGAATTCTCTGTCGTATGTTTCATTGTGATTGTTTCTTTTTTATAAGTTTTGAAATTTTAATTAGGGTATAAAAATCACAAAGATAAAAAAAAATACGATGCTTTTTCCCTAATCAGCATCGATTGTAGGATGGGCTCAATGAGAATAAAAAGTCAAACCACCTAAAAAGCACATCTAGAGTCTTTACTAACTGTACATACCTGATTTCAATTTTCTAGCCCAATTTAGAGGGGAGTTATGCGAGGAATATACCTTAGAAATTAGAAAAAATGGCCAATAAACCAAAGTGCAATGGGGCTGAAATGTCGAGACCCTTAAAACGCACAACTAGGGTCCCTACTGAATGTACATATTTAATTTAAAGTTCCTAGATCAATTTGGAGGGGAGTTATGCGAAGAGCAAACTCAGAAAAGAAAAATCGACCAAAAAACCACATATACATATTTTGGACTGTGAGGGGATGAAATGATGCTGAAAAGTCGGGACCACTAAAAGGCACATTCTGGGGTTCTTATTGAATGTGCATACCAAGTTTCAGCATCCTAGCTCTTTTTGGAGGAGAGTTATGCGAGAAACAAACTCAAAAAACTGAAAAAAAGAAAACCAGATAAAGAAGCTACATTTTGGGGTCTGTGAGGGGGTGCAATAGAGCTGAAGTGTCGGGACTTGCATAAGGCACATCTAAAGTTCCTACTGAATGTACATACGAAATTTCAACTTCCTAGCTCTTTTTGGTGGGGAGTTAGGGGTGGAATAGTCCTTCTTAAAGGTCAAAAAAAGGAAAAACTGATTGAAAGCCTAAAAGAAATGCTGAAAAATGACTAAAAATTGGACGAAAATATGAAAAAAATGAGTAAAAAATGTTGAAAATTGATCAAAAATCACAAAAAAAATTGTTGAAAATTATTGAAAATTGAGCAAAAAATAGACAGAAATACGTTAAAAATGCAAAAAAGGAACCAAAAGTTGTTAAAAAGCGTTGCAAATTGGATAGAAATACGAAAAAATGAAATTGACTTAAGATATGAAAAAGTTGTTAAAAATCAACGAAAATTTGTTAAACATTTGACAAAAATGAGATGAAAATTCTTAGTTTTCCGTAATTTTTAATCAATATTTTGAAATTTTCACACTTTTTCACCAAATTTTTACCCAATTTTTAAATAATTTTCAACGATTTTTGCTCAATTTTCACTTTTTTTCATTATTTAGTGATATTTTTAGTATTTTTAATGTATTTCTGTCAATTTTTTACCAATTTTTTAATGATTTTTATGAATTTTTTTCTCATTTTTGTGGTCAATTTTCAAATATTTTTTCGCAATTTGTTGTAATTTTTGATATATTTTTGGCCCTTATAACCTGTTTTTAATCAATTTTCACTCATTTATAACATTATTTCGTGAATTTTGATAAATTTTTTGTACTTTTAACGTATTTCTATCAATCTTTTACCCAATTTTCGAACATTTTTAACGACTTTTATCATATTTTTGGTAAATTTTCACATATTTTTCAACATTTTTTCATGTTTTTTGATCAATTTTTGATGATTTTTACGATTTTATCGTACTTTAGGTCAATTTTTCGAATTTTTTATCCGTTTTTGCAGTCTAACTTTTACCCAATTTTCAATAATTTTTACATTTTTTTGTAAATTTTCAGTCATTTTCAAAATTTATTTCTTTTTAATCAATTTTTTGCATTTTTAAGGTATTTTTGTAAACTTTTTACTGAATTTATGATAATTTTCAAGTATTTTTTTAGTAATTTTTGATTAATCTTCGGTATCTTCTACGTGTTTTCGTACAATTTTTCCAAATTGTCAACGATTTTTGGTAAATTTTTACTCTTTTTTCATCACCACTGTATTTTCGACGTTTTACAGAATTTTTTGATGATTTCTAGCGATTATTTTTCATATTTTAATTATATTTTTACTTAATTTTAAATATTTTTTCGTGATTTTTCATCAATTTTTTCACATATTCGTTCAATTTTCACATATTTTGCAGCGTCTTTTCATGATTTTTAATCTGTTTTTCACATTTTTAATCCAGTTTTATCCAATTTTTACCCATTTTCAATCATTTTTAACACTTTATGATTAACTTTCACTCCTTTTTCAGCATTATTTTTTGATGTTAGATCAATTTTCTGCATATTCTTCGAAGTAAAATTGTTGATTTGGGTTTCTGGTACAATTTCAAATGGAGCAAATTTTCAAGAATTTTTCCTCAATAAATTAACATTTTTTATGTACATCTTCACGTCAAGTGTATTATTCTATATCAGACTTCTTAGTTATTATTTTATTTATTTTTAGTTTGATTTGTTATGTTATATTGCCAATAAAAACCACTCCGGATGAAGGGAGGAGGATTATTAACAAAATCCTTTTTTGGATCCTAAAAGACCATTACGACCATTTTCGGCCATGTAAAATATTTATTTTTTTTTTAAACTAAAAATTATTTACTCAGCATAGCATATCCAAAAATCAACCTCCCAAGTCAAATTAAGAGGAGAGATATAAGGGTTTTTCCCCTACTTGACCCTGAAAATGGGCTGTTCCTCCCCTATCTTCCCACCAAATTGAGCTAGGATGTTGAAATTTGGCACGTACATTCAGTTGGAGCCCAAGATGTGTCTTATGGGGGTTTCAACTTTTTAGCTCCATTACACCCCATCACATCTCCAAAAAAGTGGTTTTTTGATCGCTTTTTCTCATTTTTGGAGTTTTTTGAGTTAGTTCTTCCATTAAACTCTTCTCCAAATTGAACTAGGAATTTGAAATCAGGTATTTACATTTAGTAGGGGCCCTGGATGTGCCTTTTGGAGGTCTCGACTTTTCCGCCCCATTTTACCCCCTCCCAGCCTCAAAAAGGTGGGTTTTTGATCGTTTTTTCTTATTTTTTGAGCTTGTTCATCGCATAACTCCCCTCCAAATTGAGCTGGGAAGTTGAAATTAGGTATGTACGATTAGTAGGGACCCTAGATGTGCCTTTTGAGGGTTTCGACTTTTTAGCTCCTTTGAATCCTTCCTAACCGCAATGCTTTTTTTCAATTCTCATGGTTGTAATATGTCACGAAAATCAGGCTAAAAAAAGCATTGCAAAGCGATGCTTTTTTTTTTATTATTTTTAAATTTCATTCCTCGCATAAATCCTCTCCAAATTGAGCTAGAAAGTTGAAATTTGCTATGTAGATGTAGTATAGGTCTTAGCTTACCCCTAATTCTTTTTTTATTCCAGGCTCAAAAAGTATTTTCGAAAAAATTGTTCTCTCGTGCCCTTAAATTAGCAGAGTTTGTGAGAATCGTCATATACCTTGGTCAATTAAAGATAACTGTAAACATAGCTTTTAAAATTCTTTTTATTTCCTATTCCTGCAACTATGAAAATTAGTTTTTCCATCTTTTCATTATAAATTTACAACACATAAAGTATCCTATGAGTATTCGTATTTCATAAATTCAAGAACAGGAAATACCTACCATCGCTATTTTTAATATACGAATTCGTGGCATATTTCTCTACCCGAGCGTTTACAACTTCTTGAAATTTTAAAAACCAGAAAATTTATTATTCGAGATCACTTAACCATCGAGTCAATAAAAACCAACCTACTCGTTACCGACCGTACAAATAATGTATAGGTATATCCTTCGGGTATGCTATACCTACATTGTTATTATATAGGTAAGGTGCTAATATAACTTTTCTCTTATTTTTACAAAAACTTTTCGCTCGGGGGAAAATAAAATGTCGCTTATACGAGATCATTTAACCTTTCGAGGTTCGCCTTAATATAAAAACATTTTGAATTTTTACTACGACGATAAAATAGCTCTAGATTAGAAGCGAGGTGTAGAGAGGAACCACTTGAAAAAGCGTGTCAAATATTTAAAACACAGCTAATGAATAAAAATGAGCGTTTTCAAAGGGTGAAAAGTTTAGCAATTTAGTATCGGTGCGCATTTTTACGAGTTAGTCATTTTTATGCAACAAAAAGGAGGTAAGAAAAAACCTAGTCTTTTGATTGGCTTTTATGGATTTTTCTTTTTTTTTTTTTTTTTCGTCCATAGCAACAACATCAACAACAACAACGAAATACTATCCGTATAATAAAAACGTTCGCGAAAGATTCATTTCCTCCATCGTGACTCGTTGCAATTCTCACTTCGAAACAACAACGAGAAAGAAAGAAAAAAAAAAGAAAAGACGTTTGTGTGCGGTCTATACGAATACAAATGCATTCTTTCTGCGCAACAATACAACGTCAATAACATTATAAAAATTATTTTGACTGCGTGAATGTCAAAAGTTAACACGTCATTTGTAAATTAAACGTTTGACCAGGCGGAAAAATATAATTTATTGATTTTTACTCGACCCGACCCAACCCAACGCCACATTGGCACATCCCAACATCCACGTGCAACTTCCCCATTCCAAATGCTGAAACGAATATCACTATCTGTAAATGTACTGTACCAGTCCCTTTACATCGATAAAGATCTACCGATTATGATGGTGGTGGGGGAGGGGGGGACGACCAAAAGTCGTTTCCCAAAAAAAGAAGGAAAAAAAGAGACTTAATTTGATCGAAACGGACGACATCGACAACGCTATCGCCATGTCGTGAAAAAAGTTATTGCGTATTACGAATTTTTTTTTTTTGGGGGTATTTTTTCGATAAAGGCTCTGTGGCATTCGTCCTTGTTCCTTTTTACTCTGTTTTATTGGGCTTCCGTGCAGGATCGCCGTCGTCTTTTTTATGTTATTCGCAGACAAATTAATTCGATCAGAAATTCCCGGCGTCCGGGTTTATGAGCTAATTTCGCCTATAGCAGCGACTTTTGATGGCCGGCCCAAAGGGCACTTTGCGTCGAAAATATATCCACAGCGAAAGACGTTACACGATGGCAATATATTTTATGGGCAATAATGTCAGAAACGATGTACTTTGCAACAATGAAAACATATATTACCAGAACTCGTGCGGTATTAATCTTTAAGCCGTAAATTTTCCGTACAGATAGCTACGAATAATAGCAAACTTTGAACTTTTTTTTTACCACTCGTCGCAAGAGGGACGAAAAAAAAAAACAACAACAACAACGCAACACACGACTAGATCGGCGATCGTTTCGCGCAAAGCGGAAAATTTTCGATTGTCTATAGTATGCGGTAATCGCGAATAAAGATATCACATTTTACGAGTTTTTTTTCTTTTTTTTTTTTTTAAAGCTGGTATGAAAACAAACATAATAGTAAAAATAATCGCGCTTAAAAGTATTACACATAAACTAACCTGCAAAGATGGTATTAAAAACCGCATCGCGTCGCGTCGCATCGCATAGGTCGATTATACCTTTACCTATAACGATATAGGTAAAGGTACACCTTACAGATTATACTTAAGTATAGCCTAAGTCATACTCTTAATGCTTCAGTGACTTAAGGCATACGAGTAAAAACAATGTAATGCACGTTGATAATTAGTCAACTCGCCTACGATAATGTTTTCGAGACGTAATTTCGATAAAAACGAAAATAAGAAAGGTTTGTTGTAATAGAGAACCGTGTCGAAAAAAAAAAAAATTACAATATAGGTATCAGCGAATAGGTAAAGAGAAGGTACATGTATAAAAATACACGCATGGTTTTTTTCTTTTCAACATTCTTGATGTACAAAATGCATAAATCACTCCAATAAAGAGGCAAACAGCTCACCTATGTGAGAATTTCAAGACGAATTATCACGACTCAGCATGACCTCCTTCTATCGTGACAACTTTTCATCGAATTCAAACCACCGACAGCCTGATGGTAAATATGATAATTTTTCGCTTCATATTTTCTTCGAAAATTTTTCCTATCTACGTACAACGAGCATTTTACTCGACGAAAAAAAAATTTTCTCGATCTGTAAGCAGCGATATTGCGGATCTCGAATGGATATCGATGCAAAATCTATACGTAGAGCATAAGTGGTCACACAGGGAGAATGGAGGAGGCGGACTCAAGCTCAAATGCTGAGTTAGCCCATTTTCCTCTGCCATCCACTCAAATGTTTTTCTGAACATTTTTATTATTCATAATTTGTACGAGTAAAAACAGGTAAATGCTTGTTTTTTAAAACTTTTTACTCTCGGTGTATCGTAAAATTTTTGTCTTCGTTTCAGTAAGACTATACTATCTTTAATTTGTGAAAATAAATACAACGAATTCATTCACCGTAGGCCCTCTACGCGATAATATGAGCTGAAAGGCAAATATACGTATATAAAAAAAAAATATTTCTTTTTTTTTGTGTGTGTGTGTGAATAAAAAATGTGAATTTAAGCGTCTCAAATAAATTTTCACCCATGTCCGATTATGGCCAGTTGACCCTTTGGAGAAGGAAAATTGAGATATGAAGGATTTTTAGTATTCTCAGCATTTAGAAGTAGTTAGATATCTATTCACGAGCCTGGGAAATTTTTTGATAAAAGTCTCGAACCACTTTGATAACTGAAGGTACCTTTGAATCTATTTCTAAAGCTGATAATTTAGTTGAAAGCTCGAGTCCTCCAAACGAGTGCTACTTCGTTGGAAAATTGTAGCTCTACTAACTGAAATTTACAATCAATTAAAATTACGTACAATCAAAAAATTCCAAATGAAACCGATTTATGAGATTTATGAATTAGGTAATAAGAATAGATATTTTTTTGCATCAAATGTCACCATCATAATTGACTAAGAACTGGTAGTAATTCAAAAATTTTGCTTTCTGTAATTTTATTTTTTTCACTTGTAAAATTGAATTCAGAGAAGAATATCTCCCCCCTTGTTTCCGATTTTCGGACTACTGCTAAGCACCTCATCATCATCAGGTTGTTCAGTTCTGCTTCATTAATAAAACTAATTAATTTTTGATTTTTGCAAACTAATATGTAGGTCTATAGCTATTTTCCAAAAAAAAATCGCAAATGAACTTCAGCAATGGAATTAGTCAGATATTTGACGGGGGGGGGGAGCTCACCCAGTCATAACCAGAATAAGATAACTACGGAGGCCAAGGAAATCTCACAGTAGACCGAAAAATTAAATCAGATAGAAGGGTGGAGTAAAAATTTTGAAAATTTTATTTAGAGAATTAATGTAAGTAATTTAATTAGTTTGTTATCAAAAATACTGGTTGAAGATGAAGGAGCTGAATAGGGGTAAAAACAGAGTGTCTATAAGGTGGGCTGAATTTTGTTTTTTTTTTTTTTTTTTTACAGAGTGTCTATAAGGTGGGCTGAATTTTTTTTTTTTTTTTTTTTTTTGGAGATCTGCAGTAGGCGGGATCTCATTAGTTGCGAAATAACCTCAAAATGATTTAGTAAAAATTTTAGATTTTCAACTCAATTTTTTAACTCAGTCAAAATTTAATAATTTTCAAAAATGTTCAAAATATCGAAAAGACAATTTTTTTTAAAATATTTTCCAAAAATAAAATTATTACACAAATTTATACCCAAAATTATCTGTGTCGATAAATTTTCACTATTTTCCCCTTTTTTAGTTTTTTTTTTAAGCTCACAACTCTAATAAAGTAGTTTTTCGATCGGTTTTTCGTATCTTTTGAGTTTGTTCCACGCATAACTAATTTCCTAATTTAGCAACGAAGTTGAAATTTCATACGTAGATTTAGTAGTTGTTTTATATAGGCCTTTTCCGGATTTCAGACATTCATTCCAATACCTACCTGTGCCCCTATGGACAAATCCCATATCTCCCTTATTTTAGGAAAATTGGATTCAGAAAACAACACATTGCGATGCTTTCTGAGCCTGATTTTCTATGCCATCTTTTCAATGAAAACCAGGCTATTACAGTCTATTGACCAACGGCAAATGAGTATCTACGAAATCTGTTTCGGGTTCTTAGAAGACCATTCATACAATTTTTAGCCATGTTATAAATTTATTTATTTTTTTTTCCGAACATTAAAATTATTTACTCTGCTCGATATTGACCAAAATCGCTCCAATTCGGTCAATCGGCTCAATTTGCCGAGGGATTAGATATACATGAGTGGGGATGAACTTGGGGTCAAAATTCAGTCAAGTCCCAATTTGGCAGGCGATTGGGGAGGGGGAGGTCGCTGAGTGGAAAAAAACGCAAAAATTGACTCTGTTGAAGCCTATCATGGAAAATCAAAAGTTGTATAATTTTTCTAGAAATCCACCTTCCAAGTCAATTAAGGGGGAGATACATGGGGATTTTCTTGCTTTTTGACCCTGAAGAAAGGCTATTCCTCCTCTACCTCCCCACTAAATTCATCTGGCAACTTGAAATTTGGTATGCATATCTAGTTGAGACTCTAGACATGCTGTTTGGAGGTTTCGACTTTTTAGCTCCATTACACCCCTTCACAGTACCAAAAAGGTGGTTTTTCTTAATAGGGTTTATTCATTTTTCTTATTTTTTGAGTTTATTCCTCTCATAACTCCCCTCCAAATTGATCCAGGAACTTGAAATTAGGTATATACATTCAGTAGGGGCACTTGATGTGCGTTTTAGAGATCTCGACTTTTCAGCCCCATTTCACCCCTTCGCTACCCCAAATATGTGCTTTTTTGGTAGTTTTTTTCTTATGTTTTGAGTTTGTTCCTCGCTTAACTCTCCTCCAAACTGATCTAGATTCTTTTTTTCTCTCTCTATTTTACTTTAAAATTGAGACTTCTAAAAATGCATTTTTTTTTTTTCTTTAAAAATTCTATTTTTTCGAAGTATTTTATGATATATTTCTTGAACGGAAGGAATGAGGAGGGGGGTGTAATCCTTAAAAAAAATTATATAACAAGGCATGTGAAATCAAGCTAAAACTAATGCAAAGACAAGTTTTTTGCTCAAAAAATGTTGTTAGACAATCCGAAAAAACGTACAACTCTTCAATGCATATCCCTTATCCCAAAACACATACTTGATATTTTTTCCTTTTAGCAGAACCTAACTCAAGCTGCACAGCAAAGTTTACGTTTATTCACGTACATTTATTGTATTATTTTCACAATTGATATTTTTGTGAATTTTTAATCCATTGACTTTCAATTTAATGCCATTACTGCTTTTCCATCTTTTTAAAGAATCGCCAAAATGAACAGTACCATTTTATTTCGCACGAATTTACAGTATGATGAACAGTGAACAGTGTTGAAAATATGTTAATTTTTGGATGGTAAAATAGATTTTTTACAAACCATACCTTTAACCCTTTCTTACATTGGTGGTATGCAGTCTTTTTTTTTTTTTTCGTTTACATTTATATACTTGGAATTTGAAAAAAAAATTTGGGACATCCACATTGTACAGAAAGAATCAAGTACGAGATTAAGAAAAGGTCGTATAAAAATTTACCCTTCAAGGCATTCTGAGCTTTCTGTGGTTTTAAAAATTAATGGAATAGCCCTTATTTCAAAAAAAAAAAAAAAACACAACTAAAATTTTTTTCGACATTGTTTGCTAAATTATTTTCAAAATTATCAACATCCTCATACCTCGAAAGTCCATTTTAAATGATTTTTTAATTTGCAGAGCCTAAATCATCAATATCGATCGATATACAATTACACATTCATTTATACGTACTTACCATTAATAACTCATCGATAAGTCCCAATAGGTACCTAATAAGTACATATTTAAAAACTCATTAAAAATAATATCATTTACATAATATTCAACATCAATGTACAATTTACGACTTTGAAGGTATTTTATGACAATGAAACGTCCTTTCAAAAAAAATATCAACGTTTACAATTTTACATTATCGTATTTCGTAGTAAATGCCTGTTTCCATTAGCAACGCGACATGGTTACAGTCTACTGACTGAGCTCCCTTATGCTGATAAAAAGAACAAAATATTATTTCTTATCGTAGCAAAGACCTATATCTACTACAATTTTTACCTAACTGTAGCGTGTTCGAGGTTATATACGTGAAAACTTTTCATTTCTACGGAACACCAAATGGTTCATATCTTTACTGAAGTATGAAAATTTACCCATATACCTATTACTTACATAATATATATATATATACGTAGGTTACCTACGTAAGTAAGTAAAGTACCATATTATGTACTTGTACTTACGAGTCTTCGTATTCATTTCGAGTCAACTGTATTATGTATGCACGACGATATAAATTGGCTACATATTTTCAACCAGAATTCGTAACTGTTTCGCAGGCATTGCTTCGTATATGTGTGGTTTATACCTTCGTGTATATTTTTTAGTATATTTATGGATATGGTTTTTGTAAGAAAAAAAAAAAAAAAACAAAAAAAAAGACATTCTATATCGTGTATTTTTTTTCAACATTTCAGAACACACGTTACCTACCTATAGCATATCCTACGCCAGATGAGGAGAAAAACAAGTCGACTATTTTTTTTTTTTTTTCAGCTCATTACAATACCATTTATATGCGAGATGTATTCAATGAACCGGGTATCTGGTTGGAGGATTATACAGCGACCATAAATTCTGATTCATTATGGTTTCTATGAAAACCTCTCCGTGAGCCGACAATCTTGTTACTGCCAAAGTACCGATATATCTTATTTGTCCGGTTTCTCGACTTTAAACCGGATAGGTCGAATGGCTAAAATATTCCAGTATTTAAATTAAACCTCCTGCCGCAGCCGCGCGCCTTTTGCTTTTCGTTCGATTCGAATAAACGCTTTTCTGTGTATTTTTTAGACTTTACATGGTTTAGATTTTTATTGCTTTGTTGGTGATGTGGTTTTTTTTAAAGATGTCGTTTCGTGGCTATATTAAGAATAAATTTCAATACGAACGATCTCTCAGCGCCGAGTTCAAAGTGATTGGTGTACCTGAAATTGAGGCGTAAGGTTTTTTTTTCTCGGGCAGATGGTTGAAGAGAAGGAGGAGATTTCTACGTAATGTGCTGTTGAAAATGGGTTCAATTTTTTTTTGTTCCAAGATGAATGAAATATTATGTGGTTTGAATTTGAACAGCCCCTTCCCCCTCTACCCATCGCTGTATTCGAATTTTGGAATAAACTTATCAGAAATCTGATGTTGTTAGACGATCTTAAAAAAAACCTTTGCGTATAAAAATTGTCTTCCAAGAAAGACCCTCTCTCCAAAACTACAATGACGAAAAAACATGGTTTTCAAGAGAAAAATTCTGCTATAGAGGGCTTTCGAGGGAATATTTTAAAAACTGTACCGATACAGTGGCAGTTTTATTGGGGGGAGGGGGTGTCTGTGGATTTCTTTCACTCCCTTCCCCTCGCCAGCCGAAATGTATTGTACATTTTTGTCATGTTTCATGGAATTTTCACTCTTCATTCTGTCTTTCATTTGTACAAAAAAAAAGTATTTTTTCTATTCCTCTCAGATGATGATTACCTACTTAACGTTTTTTCAAATTCTAGCTCACCTCAAAAAATTTCCAAGTTCACCCATGCATGAGAGATGGCCAAAAAAATTTGTGCCCCAGTGGAAAAATAATAGCAGAGGCAAGGAGCCAGCTACATAATTTTTTGCGGAATTTTCCTGTCCACAGGAAGAGGGAAAGTTTTCTTCTTAAGATGGGTATTTTGATTTGTGCTTTCGATCAGAAGCATTTTTCAATTTTTTTTAAGTTCTGGGCCGTACTCAAAAATACAAAAACTCCACGAAAAATGTTGTTTTTTAGCTGTATTTCCGAAAATATGCAATTTACATAAAAATTTATCATGAACAGAATTGTTCACGTAGAAATTGAATTTCAAAAAATGCGGTCAAAATGTTAGTTGAGGCACGCACGTTTATACTCAAAAATTTTCAAACAAGCCAACAACCTTGATTGATTTTTTTTTTTTAATATGGCATAGAGGAAATTTTTCAAAAAAATGTATATTGATCAGTCAATTTTAAAAGTTTGAGTATTTACTGTTTAAGGCAACGTGAAACCACATATATTCCTGTAACGCCGAATTCTTAGGCCCGCTTTCTAGGCTCGCTTAGTACCGCCTCCCCCTCTCCCCCTCTGTCGCCCATTTATGAGATGAATCAAAATTAATAACATTAGTGTATTTATCGTATAGATCAATCTTTCTGAATACGACCATGGTGTCAGAATTTTTAACCGACTCCATTAAGTGCCCTTTTTGAGAACATTTATTTACATTTTTACATATTCTTGGGCCTTCAAAATTTATCACTTGAGTAAGAATGACCTTCAATCGAAATGAAAGTCGATTAAAAATTTACGTTCAAAATTTGTATTGTGCATTTCATAGTCATACTGGGTATCTTTAATGAAAATGGTCAAAATTTCAGAGTTGGTTCCATTTGTGACCCATTCTCGGAGGTATTCAAGTAGTCCGAATATTGTCAATCTTTGACCTCTTGACGAATCCTGCAATTTTCGTCAATGAACATGGCGTTAAGGCTTCAACACCACGACTGCGACTTAATACGATTCGGCTTCGATTTGGTCAAAGAATGGTTTGAAGAATGGGCCTAATGTCACAGATGTTGGGAAGGAGGGGTAGGGTGGTTAAATTAAAGGTGAAAAAACCAAAAATATTTTGAAATTAATTTTTCGATTTTTTATGAATTTTCAAATATTTTTTCTGCAGGTAACGTGCACATAAATTACACAAAAATCGTTAAAAATTTGTAAAAAATCAAAAAATTGACTTGAAAAACTGAAAATTTGGATTTGATGGTTTTTGACGCGGCCCTTTCCAATCATCCAAGTTTCATCAATCCAAAGTTTCTCAGTGGGCGCAAAGCTCATTTTGAACCTTAAAATGGTAACCAATCGAGCCACCAATGGGTCACGCAAGCATAGAAACTCAAATTACACCTTTTGGATGCTCCGTGCGATGTTTCAAGACGAGTTGAGTAAGCCAAAATCGAGAAAAACTACATTTTTTTCGAAAATTACCTAATTTTGAAGGCCCTCTATTATCACTCCATCCCCTTGAAATTTCAAGCTCAAATTTTGTGCGGTGTCCTCTGCACTCAAAATAAGTACATCGAGAGTGAAAATTGCCAAAATCCGAGTTATCTCAAGTGAAAAAAAAATATATCTCGAATTCTGATCAAACTCACAGAGGTGATTGACTTTGAGTTAAAAATCCACCGTACAAAATTTTTTGCCGCTATCTCAAAGGGAGTCATTTTCGGGAAAAACATATTTTTCGTCATTTTCATCTCTTAAAAGTGATGAAGGATCTCGGTTTCAAAGCTGAAGAAATACGATTTGAGTTCCTGCGTCTCTCTATACCATTCGCATCTTGATCCGATACCCCTTATAACCGCATCTATCGTGGAGTTAAAAAGTGGCTGATTGTAAAAATCGACGTTTTTTATTTTTCAAAAAACCCCCCATAAAAGACCTTTTCACCTCAATAATGGGCCCAGAAAATTTTTCAGCCTAGAAAAGTGTATTCCAAATGAAACTGCTTGAAATTTTTACATTACAGTTGCAACCAACTTCCTAATTCTGCGATCGTTGACATTGTTGCCATAATTATGAAGAATTTTTTGAATTTAACACCTAAAAATCAATTTTTCAGTAAGTCTGCCAATTTGAGAAATAAGTTCATGGCACTGAATTGTAAAATTTATAAAATGGGGAAATATTTTCTACTTTTATTAAATAATGAGATTGGTAGTATTGCTATCCAACTATTTCGATCTAAACTCACTTCTTTGAGATAAAAAAATTGTTTGGGTGTACATTTGAGGCAATAAGCCCTTGAGCTGCAATTTTTTTTTAAATAAAAAATCTCGATTTTTGTGATCTGTAACTTCTCAACTCCCCCCCCCCCTTGTGGTGGAGGACCAAAAGTGGTCACGGATTGAACCTAAAATACGCTAAGTGGACGCAGAAACTCAAATCACATCTTTTTAGCCGTGTGACCTGAATCTTTCACCATGGAGGGGGGGGGGGGGGAGTTTACTGACTAAAAAACCTTTTTTTTTTTTTTAAAAA
>FIZR01011784.1:0-16411 GCA_900060175.1 Ferrisia virgata
AGAAGAAGTTATCATTACACGACTTAGAATAGGACACACTAAACTAACTCACAACTATCTATATCAAAAATCTGTCCCCCCCCATCCTGTCAATACTGCAACTCCATCATTCTTAATGTTCAACATCTACTATTCCAATACCCAGCTTTACATAACATTCGAACAGAGCTCAAAATTCAACCAGACCCCTCCCTCAAATTTCGGATGACCCAAATGAAATTAACAAATTCACTTCTCTAATTAAAAAACTAAGCCCCACAAATTTAATCTGATTCGCTCACCCTTCCTCTAACATAAGGAGTGTATACAACAAAGTTGTTGAAGCACTCTAAATAAAAAAAACATACCTTGCCCCTAAAATTCAACTGTTTAGCAACCATATTTGCATATACTCAAGCCTCATCTTCGTGACATATTACAACCATCAGAATTAAAAAAAGCATTGCGGGTAGGAAGGGTTCAAAGGAGCTAAAAAGTTGAAATCCCCAAAAGGCACGTTTAGAGTCTCTACTAAATATACATACCTAATTTCAAATTCCTAGCTCAATATGGATGGGAAGTTATGCGAGGTACAAACTCAAAAAAATAGAAAAAATACCAAAAATCTCCATATTTAGGACTGTAAGGGCGCGAAATGGGGCTGAAAAGTTGAAACCCTCAAAAGGCACATCGAGGGCACTTACAAAGGTACATACCTAATTTCAACTTCCCAGACCAATTTTGAGGGGAGTCATGCGAAGGACAAACTCAAAAAATATGAAAAAACGACCAAAAAACAACTTTTTTGACGCTGGGAGGTGGTGAACTGGGGCCGAAAAGTCGAGACTCCAAAAAAGCTAATATAGGGCCCTCACTAAATATACATACTTAATTTCAAATTCCTAGCTCAATATGGATGGGAAGTTATGCGAGGTACAAACTCAAAAAATTAGAAAAAATACCAAAAATCCCCATATTTAGGACTGTAAATGGGTGAAATGGGGCCAAAAAGTTGAGACTTCCAAAAGGCAAATGTAGGACCTCTACTAAATGTACATACCTAATTTCAAGTACCTACTTCAATTTAAGGGGAGTTATGCGAGGAACAAACTCAAAAAAGCAGAAAATTCACCCAAAAATCCCCATATTTAGGACTATAAGGGGGTGAAATGGGGCTGAATAGTCGAGAACCCCAAAATGCACATCTAGGGCACCTACCAAAAGTGCATACCTAATTTCAACTTTTTAGCTCAATTTGGAGGGGAGTTATGCGAGGAACAAAAAAAAGAGAAGAAAACACGTCCAAAAAGTCAATTTTTTGAGGCTGGGAGGGGGTGAAAAGGGGGCTGAAAAGTCGAGACCCCCAAAAGGCTCATCTAGGGCCTCTACTAAATGTACATACCTAATTTCAAGTTTCTTGCTCAATTTGGAAAGGGTTATGCCGGGAACAAACTCAAAAATCTGCAAAAAAGAGAAAAAGCGATCAAAAAACCACTTTTTTGGAACCCTCAAGAGGCACATCTGAGGTCCCAACTGAATGTACATACCAAATTTCAACTTCCCAGCACACTTGGAGGGGAGCTAGGGGGGAACAGTTCTTTTTTCTGGGTAAAAAAGGGGGTAACCTCCATATCTCCCCTCGTAAGTGACTCAAGAGGTTTATTTTTGGATATGCTATACAACATTTGACTTTCTATCAATTAGCTTAATAAGCGGACAATTTTTGGGATTTTGATTCCTCAACACCCCTTCCACCAAAATGGGGTGAAACTGAATTCTGACTCAAAATTATTTTCACTCATATATATCGAATTCGCCGACAAATTGAGCAGATTGACCGAATTGGAGTGATTTTGGTCGGTATTGAGCGGAGTAAATGATTTTAACGTTCGGGAAGGAAAATAAATATAACAATAAATATCTGACATGGCTAAAAATCGCCTTAATGGTCTTCTGGGACCTCAAAACGGATTTAGTTGATATACACCCCCCCCCCCATCTGCCGTTGGTCGATAAACTGAAATAGCCTGATTTTCATTGATAATATGACATATAAAAGCAGGTTAAAAATAAAGCAGCGTACTCGTATAATTCGGAATGGGAGGGACAAGATATCTGAGCTTGATTTTTCATGCCACATTGTCGATGAAAATAAGGTTACTTCGGACTATTCAACTACGGCGTATGGAGGGGGAAGGGAAGTACACAACAAAATTCATTTTGGAATTACAGAAGACCATTAAGACGCATATCGACATGGATATGTCTTAGGGCTCCAATTCGTTCAATCGGCTCAGCTTGGCAGTGGATCAGATATACATGAGTTAAGATAAATTTGGGTCAAAATTTAGTTTTACCCCATTTTGGGAGAGGGCGTGCTGAGGGATCAAAATCACAAAAATTGTCCCCTTTTTAAGCTAAATGATAGAAAATCGAATGATCTATAGCATATTCAAAAATAAGCTTCCTAAGTTAATTACGAAAGGAGATATGGAAGTTTTCCCTTTTTTTACCCTCCTCCCTTATCTCCCCACTAAATTGAGCTACGAAGTTGAAATTTGGTATGTAAATTTGGTTGGGGCCCTGGATGTGCCTTTAGGGAATTCCAACTTTTTAGCTCCATTGCACCCCTCACAGCTCCATCTTAGTTTTTTTTTTAAATAAATTTTTCTCATTTTTTTTTTACTTTTGAGTTTGTTCTTTGCATAACTCTTCTCCAAATTGAGCTATGAACTTGAAATTTAGTTTGTACATTTAGTGGGGGCCCTAGATAGGCTATTTGGAGGTCTCGGCTATTTAGCCCCGTTGAATCGTTCCTGTTCGCAATGCTGATTAGGAAAATTTTCAATTCTCATGATTGTAATATTGCTTCCTCTACTTTTAAAAATAATGCTCTCATTTTATGAAATGAATTTCACCATAAAATTTAAACATATGAATAAAGATTACATATTAAAAAAAAATTACGCATTTTACATCAAACAAAACAGATTACGAGAAATATGGAACATATTACGAAGAAATTACGTTTTTATCTGACTCTACACAATATAATATTGAGAAATATATTTGTTGAAAATAAATATCTCGTCTTTGTCTATTTTAAGCTCATAATATCCTTAGAATGTAATCGTGCTGGTGATATTTTTTCCAAAGAACGTATAATATTTTTTTTAACCATTTGAAGAAGTGCAAAATATTCGTTATAAAAAATCGTATTTCATATTGAAGTGATGTTTTTTTCAAGTGGTATTGCATAATTTTACGCGATTGATTAAAAAAGGTATCAATAACAAATGAATTTTTTCACCCCTGAAAGGCGTAAGTGGTTAAAAATGTAACCTTTATTTTTACTACTGAAAATGCAGTTTTCAATATTTGATGTTCAATTCAGAAATGAAGTGAAAAATATTTGTGGTAAAAACTTTGATTCCCTGGTTTTACCCTTAGCCCTGTTTGCAATCATTCTACGAAAATTTTTTTAAACTTAATTTCGTTGCATTAGGAAAATGAGATGTTTAAAGTAAAATTATGAGACTGTAAATTTTTATCACTTTTATTTGAGTTTATTTCACAATATCTTTTCACTATTTCCTTTAGCTTTCAAAAAAAGGCAAAAATTGACATTCCCCACTACTCGTTTGAGGCTGTGATCGTCGAAAATCGTACCTATTTCATCATTTTACTAAAAATATTCTTCACAGGTATCAAGCTATCCTGTCGAACAAAAGGCTCACCCAAGATGTTGATAAAAAAGCAAAATTTGGCGTTCATGTTCATATTGATAAACTCTGTTGCCTTGTCCAACACGAAAAAAACTGGACTTAATATTCGAGAATACAATTCCCAATGCGATGGTCTTTCACCAGTAACCTCAACCATATTATACGCTGGCAACGAAGCAATCCTATTCGATGCCCAGTTCACAGTTAATAATAGCAAAAATTTGGTAAAAATTTTAAAGGAAAATAAAACCACATCGCTGACGACAATAGTTATCACTTCTTCAGACCCAGACTTCTACTTTGGTCTCGATCCAGTCGTGAAAGCCTTTCCAAATGCAAAACTGATCGCATCTCCTAAAGTCGCACAAACCATCGTCGAAAGTAATTTTCTTGAAACGAAATACTGGCGCGAGCATTTAGGGAATCAGATGCCCAAAGAGATCTACACTCCACAGGCTACCGATAAAGGTAATTTTACCTTCGGCGATGTGACCATACAATTACGCATGCCTGATTCGTACGTAGAATATTATTATATTCCGCAATATGATACTATTCTCGGTGGCCCCAACGTTTATTGGGGTGTTCATCTGTATTTAGTTGATAGCAGTTATTATATGCGTAATACTTGGCGCGAAGCACTCAACGATATGATAAGTCTTAATCCTAAGGTTGTGATTCCAGCGCATTATTTGGGCTCGAAACCGAGCCAAGATCAAGCTGTAAAGTTTACTTTGCAGTATCTGCAAACGTTCGATAAGCTGTTGCTGAAATACAAATTCAAAAATGCTACCGCTGTGTTTAAAAAGATGTTGAATAAGTATCCCAATTTGGGTATGGAAAATTGGTTGAAACATAGCGTTCAATCGATTACCGGAGAGAAAATCCATTAAAATTAGGTTTTCTTTAACTTTTTTTTTGTAAAATGATTGAAATTGTATATTGTTATTATTTTGCTTTGCAGCCACAACAGTGGCATTATTTCAGTATTAAATTTTTAATATTTTACTGTCGTTCTGTTCCATTTGAGCATTTTCCATTGATAGAGAATCAGTTGGAGGAGAGGGAAGCATGGGCGATGAGATGATTTCCAGGTGGCTAAAAATCTGAAACTTATTCTAACGGTTTTTTTCTTGGATCCTGAATTCATTTACGAAAGAATTTTGATTTTCAAGGGTATCGGGGAAGGGGGAAGATGAAAACTTACGTAAGGATTTGATAAAAATGGGTATTAAGAGCAAAAAAAAGCATCGCAAGAGATACTTTTTGAGCCTGATTCTTGTGGCATATTCCAATCAGGAGGATTAAAAATTTTCTTAACCAGCATTGCAGGTAGGAAGGGTTCACTGGGGATAAAAACTCGGAACCCCTAAAAACCTAATTTCAACTTTCTAGCCCAATTTGGAAGAGAGTTATGCGAGGGACAAACTCGAAAAAATAAGAAAAAACGACCAAAGCATCACATATTTGGGGCTATGAAGGGGTGAAATGAGGCTGAAAAGTCAAGGCCCCTCAAAAGGCTTATCTATAATCCCCACTAAATGTACATACCTAATTTCAAGTTCTGGCTCAATTTGGAGGTGAGTTATTCGAGGAACAAACGTAAATGATTTTAATGTTTGCAAGGAAAAAAATAAAAATAAGAAATAACTAATCTGACATGACTAAAAATTGTTTTGATGGTCTTCTAGAACCCCAAAACGGATTTTGTGGATATGCCGTCCTCATACGCTGTTGGATCAAGATAAAATGTTGAAAAATAAGCGAAAATTGAACTACAATATGGAAAAAAATGTTGAAAACCATTGAAAATTGAGAATTATTTGACAAAAACAGGTAAAAATGGACCTAAATTATGAGAAGAATTGTTAAGAATTGTCAAAAATTGGGTAAGAAACAGACTAAAATAAATAAAAAGTACAGAAAGTTGTCAAAAATAGTGACAAAAGGTTGAAAAACCGAAATACTTAAAAATTATCAAAACTTTGGTGAAAATATGATAAAAACAATCAAATAAAAAAGTGCAGAAAATACATCAAAAATTTGACTAAAGTATGAAAAAAATCGTTAAAATTTTCGTCGAAAATTGGCCAAAAAGTTGAAAAAAAAAACAATTAAAAAATACAAGGACACTTTTTTACTCATTTTTGTCAAATTTTTACTCAATTTCTGATAACTTCGAACAATTTTGTTCATCATTTAGATCTCAGTCATTTTTGTCAAATATTTACTCGATTTTTGATAATTTTTAACAACTTTTTTCTTAGTTTAGTAAAATTTTCACTCATTTTTTAAAATTTTTTCGCAATTTTTCATCAATTTCTATCATTTTTTACCCATTTTAGAACAAGTTTCAACATTTTCCTTCGATTTTTGACCAGTTATTGACTTTTTTTCGCGCATTTTTATCAAATCTTACCCCTATTTTTGATGATTTTCAACGATTTTCTTCATAATTTAGGGCAATTTTCATCCTACTGCCAAAATTTTGTCATGATTTTTGACAATTTTTACCCATTTTAGTCAATCTTTTACCCAATTTTTGATGATTTTCAACACGTTTTTCATAGTTTAGTTCAATTTTCACTAATTTTTCAACATTTTTTCGTAATTTTTGATCAATTTTTGCAATTTTTCATCCATTTTTGTAAAATTTATATCCAATTTTCAACGATTTTCAACAATTTTTTCATATCAGTGGTAAATTTTTACCTGTTTATCAAAATTTTTTCGTAATTTTTGACAACTTTCTTCACCTTTTACCCATCTTAGTCATTTTTTTACCCGATTATCGATACTTTTGATCGTTTTTTCCATAAATTACGTTTATTTTTACACATTTCTGTCAAATTTTTCTCAATTCTCACCAATTTTTCAACATTTTTTTTTTCGTGATTTTTGTTCAGTTTTTTCCACTTTTTGATTGATATCGACACCGAGCTAATTACAAACATTTTTTTAGGTTGAAAAAAAAATCACGGTAAATACCTCCATTATATTCTTCGAATCACATCCCTCCCCACTTTTCCTTTATAATTCGATGCATATAATACATAGATTACATTTACGTGAGAAAATCACCTTGAAACAGAACCGTTGTGCGGATATTATCATCAACATTATGTTAATTTCAAGCTCTTCGTATACCATTGAATAATTTAATTACTTTCCAATGCTGCAGGAATGATAAGAGAATAATTACCATTCGATTTCAAAGTACTAAGTATGTAATGCAAACGAATAATCGTTACAGTTTACGAAGCAATTACGTAAACAATACCCACCTTTGTAGTTTGAGTAAGATCAACAAGTACCTCACCACCTATACGAGAACTTAGCGTGATTTGACAGAGAGGGAGAGAGAGAGGTACTGACTTTAGTACCAAGCTGTAGTGAACTTTCAAGGCTCAGATCAGGATGTACCAATAACTTCATTGCTACATTTATAGAACTTCCTACTTCTACATGAATAACAAATAAACCCCTGCAAACAAGGGAGGGGTGCTACTATTTCAAAAGACCACCTCGCTCTCAGAGCTGTATTCAAATTTTTGATACCTTGAGATCCCCCATCGATTCCCCATTCCCAGGTATCTATGAGATTAAAAGCAACATCTGTACCGATATGGGAATTACAAAGTCAAAGTACATACGATACCTCACTCGAAAATTTTCTCAATTTTGGATTTTACGTTTTACACCCTCAAGTACCTACGGTATTTAAACTCATATTGGTACCGGATTCGAAATCTCAAAATCAAAGTACTTAGATCTCGATATCCCGCTTGAAAATTTTGTCAATTTTTTGTTTGGCCACATTTTAGTGAGGGGAGAGGGGTCCAATATCAAATCAGCACTGGAATTGGAATCACAAGGTTACCTAAATTTCGATACCTCCCTCAAAAAAATGCAGTTTGAATGGAATATAGAGTTACATTAGTACCGGATACAGAATCACAAGGGCAAAATACCCAAAATTTCGATACCTCACTCGAAAATGCAGTCAATTTTGGGTTTTTTCTTTCGCCCTCTGAGGTCCATATGAGGTATACAGTCATATTACTCGTAAAATCCGAATCGCAAGGTCAAATTAGTTAAATTTCGATACCCCACTCGAAAATTTTCTCAATTTTGGGACCTAACATTGGGTATAGAATCATATTAATACTGGAATCGTAATTACAAGTTCAAATTACCAAGTTCTCGATATCCTACTCGAAAATTTTCCCGATTTTGGATTTTGCACTCTTAAATCTCTCTTATACCTATGGGCTGTAGAGTCATATAAGTACTGGATTCAGTCTCACAACTTAAAAGTACGTAGATTTCGATACCCTACTCGCGAATTCTGTCAATTTTGGGTTTTGCTACAGCTCAGTTGGAGAGGGGGTCCAATATGGGGTAGAAAGTCATACCAGTACTGGGATCGGAATCACAAGATAAAATTAGCTAGATTTCGATACCCCACTCGAAAATGTCAATTTTGGGGTTTGCCACAGCTCAGTTTGGGGGAAGGGGTCCAACATGGGGTAGAAAGTCATACCAGTACTGGGATCGGAATCACAAGATCAAATTACCTACATGTCGATACTCCACTCGAAAATGACAATTTTGATTCTTACCACAGCTTGGTGAGGGGAAAGGGGGAAGGAGAGGGGTCTAATATGGGGTGGAGAGTCATATTAGTACTACAATCAGAATCACAAGGTCAAATTACCTATATTTCGATACCCCCACTCAAAAATGTCAATTTTGGGTTTTGCCACAGCTTAGTTAGGGGACGAGGTCCAATATGGGGTAGAAAGTCATATTAGTACTGGAATCGGAATCACAAGATAAAATTACCTAGATTTCGATACCCCACTCGAAAATGTCAATTTTGGGGTTTGCTACAGCTCAGTTTGGGGGAAGGGGTCCAACATGGGGTAGAGAGTTATACCAGTACTGGAATCGGAATTACAACGTCAAATTACCTAGATGTCGATACTCCAACGTTTGGTGGTGGTGTGGGGGGGGGGAAGGAGAGGGGTCTAATATGGGTACAGTGTAATATTAGTACTGGAATCGAGGTTACAAGGTAAAATTACCTTAGATTTCGATACCTCACTCGAAAATTTTCCAATTTTGGATTTTGTCCTGTATCTCTGAAGTACTTGAAAGATTTAGAGTCATATCAGTACCGGATTTGGTATTTCAAGATCAAAGTACCAAGATTTCGACACCTCACTTGAAAATGTTGTCAATTTTGGGTTTTGCCCCATCTCAGTTTGGGGGGGGGGTAATCTGGAGTATACAGCAATATTAGTACGGAATTCTGAATCGCAAGACTTAATTACTTGTTTTTGGATGCTTTAATCAAAAATATTAATTTTGGATTTTGCCCCCCCCCTCTACGACGTTTTAATGAAGTTTACAGCCATATTATTACCGAATTCTAATTCAAAAAGTAGAATTACCTTTACTTCTATGTCTCATTCGAAAATATTATCAATTTAGAATCCCTCCCCCTCCGCTGCAGTTCATGATCAACGGGAGACAATTACAGCAAAAAATTTGTTTCTCAAACTCAAAACACCTTTATTTTCTTCTCTTTCAGTCAATTAAAGTGGGCTTCATCGAAGAATATTTTGAAAAAGATATTCAATACTGTACTATTTTAGACCCCCTGGTTTAGATATGAAACTGGCCTCCTAGGCCAATTAAAAAAGACCAAAATTTTTTTTTCAAAGCCCATAAAGGTTGAAAAAATCTCGTTTAGCTCTTTCCAATGGCTTGAAACGCAACAAAAACTGCTTTAAAAAAAACAAACAAAAATTGAAAAAAAAAACAAAACAAAACAAAAAATTTATTGGTTGGTTTTAAATTATGCAAGGACCAGTTACCGAAACATTGATATGTAAATTTTAGACCTAGCTCATCAACAACAAATCTGTTTGCTTCGGATGGCATCAGCTCAAACGAACCACGTTACATTCTTCACAAAATGGCTCTCAACTCCAAAACCCCACCGCTCCGTATCGACCATTCTGCAGCATAAATTTCATCCGTCATATGACCTTTGCCACTTTTAAAACTTCATTTCACCCGTATTCACTTTAGCACTAAGCTCCAGCGATCCTACCAGACCCAGATGAGGATACATGCTCTTCATGGTGGTAATGACAGCGGTAGAATTTTTATAATTATTAATCATGAGTACTTGTTCAAAGGTTTCTAAATACTCCAAGGTGAACTGAATGGCCTCATCGGCGTTTGGCCGCTCGCCCAGGTAATGTCCGGGAATGACCACCTTTGGCCGCAGATCTATCATTTCTCGAAGTACTTGGCGCCAAGAAGCGCGAATTTCCGGAGTCTGCGTATCGGCGGTAAAGATGTGGAAGGCCCAACCAATACCGGTCCCTCCAAAAATCACTTTACTCTTCGGTATCCAAATGTACGCGGCGTAGTTATCCTGGCTGCGTAATTCCATCGGCTGGCCGCCGATGGTAAATGTCGGTTTGGGCGCGACATTCGGCACGTACAATGTACTAGGTGCGCCATCTTTCAGCACCGGAGTCCATAGCTTTAATTTGGCATCTATGGTGTCGCGAATACGAGCTACCACTTTGGCAGATGCGACGATTTCCAGATGTGGAAAAGCTTTGGCGATTGGTTCGAGACCGAAATAGAAGTCCGGATCTCCGCAAGTTATGACGATCATCTTGAGGCGTTTTTTAGCTTGCTGAATTATTTCTAGCAATTTTTTGCTGTCTTTGGTGCTGAACTGAGCGTCGAATAGGATAGCTTCGTCTTGATGGTGCGAGTAAATAAAGGATGACGTTACTGGGAAGATACCTTCGGCTTGAGGGTTATAAACGATGATACTCAACATGTCTCGTTGCGAAATTGCTACCATAATCAGGTGTGTACTCGTCAATGTGATAATTAATGCCAGATTGCTGATGTTCATTGTGCCGATGGTAGCGTTGGTTAGGCGGTGCGAAAAAAATTATTTTCCACAATTACAGAGTCTGAAAAGTAAATAGGGGTGTTTGTAGAAAAGTGCCCTGATGCATTTTATTCGAGGCAAATAATTTTTTTCCACTTCAAAAATATTCATTTGTAATCACAGTGCCCAGTATTTTGGTATATTATTTAAAGGGCATAAGAATAATTTCAAAATTTTTTTAAATTAAAAACGTTCTCGAAAACGAAATTACGAAACTAAAAAATATCACGAAAAGTGATACGAAAATATTAAATTATTTCATATATGCAAAAAATGATCAGCAAACCGATTAAAAAAATTTTTAAGCAATAAAAACACCTCCAAAAATTTTTCATAACACTACAAAATTGTTCAAAATGCAAATAAAATTGATTCAAAAGCCTGTAAATTAAATTTTTTTTCTAAAAAAATTTTTCAAATGATTTTCGATCTATTAATTTTCCCACATTATTTTGACGCACTATAAATCAGTATTAAATAAATACCATAAGCAGCACACACTACATACCTCGTAATGAAAAGGGAAAAGAAATCTCTTCGAGAAAGCGTACAAAACACAATAGATTACACCAACTATAACATTACGAAAAAAAATTACGACACTGAAAAAAACACTTCAGAAAAATGTGTACGGTACATATACAGATGCATTAGTTCGACAGATTCCATCATCGTCGCAAGAAACACTTACAAACGAGAATATCTACGATCAAAGAAGTTACATTACAAACTCGGAATAGGTGTAGCTATACCAATGCTAAAGCGTATCGTTATCGTTTGAAATTACGTCATTTACCTACCATAAGCATACCAATGCAATTTTTTTTCGCAATATATACGCAGGTGTATTTCCTCAGTACGGTGTTTAATTAGACGTGTTACATGTAAAAGTGATAATTCTTCTCAATATTCTTGGTTATGGACTATTGGCATGAGAGTCGCGGTCGAAATCGCACAGCGTAAAAATCCGGACAACGAACACTGAACTGTATGCCAAATAGGATAGTCGTCTCGCGAATTAACTTGCTACATAAATACCTAGCATCGCGGTTCAAAAACCAGGAAACCTCGTATTAGAATGAGACAAAATATCTAACGAAAAACGATCGCAGAAGCATTTTTTTTTACTGTGATTTTTATACATAACGAACTTGGAAAGTCACTTTGGTAACCGTTGATGCATTATACGATATAAAATGTGTGTGCTCCGGCAAGGGGAGGGGAGGGAGAGTTCAATTAACAGTACCGTAATAAGAAAGAAAAATCTAAATAAGGCGCATGTTTCCTGTTCATTTTAACGGAAATTTATAGAAATGAATTGTCTTTCTCTAACTAATCATTCCATTAGGACTGATTTTCGTTACATGATCCATTGCGAAGAAAATAAAATATGCTTTAAAAATCTCACGTTGAACTATTTTCTCAATTGTTGAAACCGGTTTCAAATGATGAACCGGTTACTTATACCTGAAACGTATCAAGCCTTACGTAAAAAGGAACATTCATTTTGTGAAACAAAAAAAAATGCAGCATGCGGGAATAAGTATAAGATATTCAAAACCGGTTCAAATTTATACTGAACCGGTTAGCTATTTGAAAGCTCCTCCATGTTTGGTATATTAAATACACTGACATCTAAACTTCATGGATAAACCTATAAAACCAGGTTCAAAACAGTTTTCAAACCGGTTGACAGTTGAATGTCTTCCCATATCCCAAACATGATGTGTATTTAGGATATTTGAATGAAAAAAAAAAAACGTGATTTACATCACCACTTAGATATCCAAACCAGTTCCTGCATATCGCTTTGTGCAACCGGTTTAGAAACATATTCTCAACCGGTTGTAAATTGTAAGACAAATGCGTAACGTATTTAAAATTGTGAATTCCTGAAACCAATACTGTATTACAATACTTCTGAACTGGTTTGAATTCACAAACCGGTTTCTCAGTTTCTCAAAAGAACATTTCTTTTGTTCAGTACACAAAATACAGAGACAGTTCAAACTTGAGTATAGTACAAACCTTCGGTATCGATTCAACATTAAAACTTGAATTCCTATTTCATTCGAAAAACTAGTTTTAAACCAGTTTTCAAACTGGTTGTGATGTTGCGAATTGAACATTTTGCCATATTCTATACATAAAGGATGTTCAGAATTACAAGCAAATATTAAAAAAAAACTCAATGTATAGCATTACCCATGCATCCAAACCAGTTCATTCCTACCGCATTTGAAAAACCAGTTTAGCAACATTTTTACCAACCGGTTGTAAACTGAAAAAAAATGCGTGCAAACCTAAAATTGTGGATTTCTCTATGAATAATAATACACCACAATATTTTTGAAATTAGTTTTCATCCATAAACTGGTTCCTGAGGGTAACATTTTGCAAATAATATTAAAAAATTGTCTATTTCAAATTAAATAATAACGATTGAGTGTGGAAACTGATCAACTGCCATTTCAATAAAAGAAAATACTGGTTCGCAAATATTTTACAACTGGTTCTAAACTGATGAGTTCTAAAAACTTGTTATGAAGTAATTCATCATTCAGTTGATCAATAGTGCTTCTTGACGATTTAGATGACGTAACAGACTAATTTTATTTCTGATAAAATTCTCAAACCGGTTTCATCAACAGAAAAGATCTCCATACATCAACATAACTTTGTAATAAGTATTACCGCCGCACCTGTCATCAGAGATTAATAATCATACGAACATAGAACCTATAAATATCTCATTTAACCCTATGAAACCAGTTAAGATCTGAACCCATAGTTTATATTTTAAGCGCACAGCTTACCATAGTGAAAATCGGTGAAAATTTTTTTATATTCTATACATGGAGGGGAAGGGGAAGGATGCATTTGGCATTAAATTCAAACGAATAAAAATTCAATATACATCATCACTTATGCATCCAAACCAGTTCAATTCAATCCCAATCCATTATAAAAACCAGCTCAAATAAGATGGGTTAAAGTCTGAAATTGCGAATTTCAAGACCAATAATATATCGCCACATTGTCGAAACCGATTCACATCCACAAACCAGTTCCCGAGTTGAGAATTTTTCATTTCAAAATAAACAATAACGATCAAGTGTGAGAACTAAAGAACTGTCATTTTAATGAAAAACTTGGTTGGTTCATATCCAACAACCGGTTCTAACATGATGAAAAGCACTGAAAACTGGTTTTGCGAAACTATTCAATATTTACATTCATCGGTTGTACGTTTGATTGTTCGAGTAGAACAAAGTAACGATTTAAATAACATAATTAAAGCATTTTTCTCTCGTTACAATCATTTGAACCGGTTTCATCAACAACAAATACATCAACTTCAATTCATAATACGGGTTATCGGAAGTGACCGGAGGGATTAATAGCTCAGCAGACACATAACCAATAAATTCCTCATACATCCTTACAAACTGGTTACAATCGAACCCATCTTTCACGTTTTGGGTGCACAACTTACAGCACAAAAAATAATCGAAAATGAAAAAAAAGACCAAATTTCACCCGTATGCTCTGCAATAATAAATCTTAGCCCGAGAACTAATGTCGGTAGCTTTTTAACATATGTGACTCTTTGAAGTCTTAAATTTCAACCTATTAGCTAATTGTAAGAGTACACCGGAGGCGCCTATTTACACCCTATACAACGCGCACTTAAAGCAGCCAATATAAGTATAAAAAACGACTATCTTTTACCTGCCACCGACACACAATATTCGCAATTCGAGGTAAGTTATATGTCGCGTCGCGTCGGTATACACGTACGAGTTATTAATTTGACCTAGTTCGTATTTCGCGCACGGTGCGCCACTTACAACAAAGCTATGCGAAAATTCGTAACAAAAGCGAAACCTCGCGGTTTTTCATCCTTTCGCATGCACAAAGGTAATAAAAAAATGTCGTTTTGCTTTACATCCTCACATTTTCCGAATACACTACGAGGGGCCAGTGAACCGAGATGAACTATAAGATGAACTCGTCATCGTATGCATGTAAATAACACACGTATACTTATACACTGTATCATGAGTATAAGCTTTTTGCCTCTTGGTGTAGAGTATGCGAGGTGGGCAGAGGTGATTCCACATTAGAGTGCAACCACATTACTCTGGTATAGCGCGCGGAAGTAGATCGTAAACCAGTGCATCATATACATATAGTACCTATCTAAACAGGGTACATTTAACCACATAAAATAATGATAACTTCATCTGTGGGTACATGCTACGTATACTGTAAAACAAAGTAAATATACCGAAGAAGTAAATGTACAGAGAAGTTTACAGTGCTACTAGTCGCGTCGTCAGTATATTTTACTGATGAATTTACAGCACTCAATAATAAGGTAACATCACGTACAGTCGTTTTATATTCGATGAGCAATATTCATTTCTACTTTTATAGTCTTTTCATTTCTCAAGTCTGATTTTTTGACTTGAAATGTTGGACAAGGAAGAGGAGTGAGTTGAAAAATTCTACCATGGTTCGAGAATAATTTTGACTATCATAATTAATCTGTAAAGTAGACATTTGGCATGTAAATTATAAAGGTGTACAGGATGTGTTTTGCAATGTCTCGAAATCTTATCTTCTCTCATCCCATTCACCATATTGAGATTCCTCATAATTTCAACGTTCTTACAGCTTTACGCACTCAGCTCACAAATCTACAGGTTGACTGGGTGTATTTGGAATGCACTATTCCTGGAAGAAAGGAGCTTTCTAAGTCACCACAACTTGGCACTTTGATTTAATATTTTGGAATGGGGTTGGCCTCTGGTCAGAATTAAGTTATGCCCAAATTTAGAGGAGAGGGTGCTGAGGGGCTTGAGTCGAGAAAATTGTTACTTTTTGAACCAATTCATAGGCAATTCGAAGTTATATAAGATATCGAAAAATCAGCCTCTCGGGTCAATTAGGAAACGAGAGACTACAAGTAAGATAGCTGTAGTTGAAAATGGAATGAAAAGAGTAGGGTTGCTGATATTACAAATCAGTGAAATCCACTTGAACAGCATTGGCAAATTTACATCAGACAAGGGAAACTTCGTCTTTCCATGTGGTCACACAGCAGTGACAATAATAGATGGGGGATACAATCACCTAGTATTAGGTGCCAGGGGCGTTAACGATCGGATGGCAGTTGTTAGAATTGATGCGGTGTCATCCAAGCATATGCCCCAACCAGTGCAGTACCAGATGAAGAACCTTGAAGAAACACTGGCTTCACTACCGAGAAGCAACATAAAACGGGTGCTGGGAGACTTTAACGCCAAAGTTGAGCAATTCTGCATGAAACAGCAACTTGTGCTGGCAAATATGTTGTTTCAGCAACATAAACGCAGACTATACATGGGAAAGTCATGTGATGGTCACACTTGTAATCAAACTGATTACGTTCCAATCCAGAAAAAATTGAAATCCTCGATCATTAGAGCCAAAACATATCCAGGAAAGCACAGACTTTTCTCACTGATGCTGAATTGAAGAAGGCGGCTACTAGGACAAATACTATGTGTTTGAAGACAAATGACCCAAGCACCATGCGGGAAGACATCAAAACCGAGATTACTCGTGCACATGAGTCAGTTATTAAAGAAAGAGATCGCGTATCAGAAAAGAAGCAATCATGGATAACAGAGGACACCCTGCTGATTATAGAGCAGTGTAGGCAAGCCAAATG
>FIZR01011790.1:0-75059 GCA_900060175.1 Ferrisia virgata
TTTTTTTTTTTATATCTTTTAACGTGCCATGTACAGGAGCTTAGCCTAGAGGCACATAAATAATACTTCTTACTTTAGAAAAAAATTGATTTATTTTTTGATTTTTTGAAAATTTTTGGAATTGGCCAAACTTTGAGGAGTCGGTATTGCAGGCTGAAAAAATTGAGCTGGTAAGTGAAAATTTTTGCATTTTTCACCTTTCTCTATATGTTATTGAAAATTTCGATCAAGCTGGTTTTTGATCGGTATGGTTTGAAATTTTAAAAGGCAAGACTTGCTACCAAAATAAGCAAATTATTAAAAGTTTGAACGATTTTTAGCAGTATACAACAGGGTAATGGATTATTATTTTATTGTTAGAGTGAAAAAAATATATGCTTATTGGACACTATCAAAAATGATCGAAATGAACTTCTAGTACTATGATAATGTATATGGTTTTGACCCAAATTGAATAGGTCAATAGATTGTTATTGCCAAGTTTTAGGCTGAAAAATCAAAAATAATTATCTACTCACGTATGATTGTTATTATTATATTCCTGATTCATTGAAGTAGAATAGAAGATTCCATTCTTGCCTGAAAGAAACACGAAATTATTAAGAATCTAGACATAAAGTTGATAATCTATGAAACAATATACATTATGAACACCAATAAGTAAAATTATTTGACTATCCTAATTCATTTTTGTTTCAATACTCTGTTCAATTATGCGAAATTCTCTTTATTAAATTTCCTTCATCATATAATTTTTTGTCAACAGCTAAATAATATACCAATATGTATTGCTTTTTTGTAAAAAAATTTCGGTGGTCCGACTATGACTGTGAGAATGGCATATCATAATAAAAAGTGGGATGCTTCAAAGCAAGATTTATTCTTTTGTCACCAATTTGGCGAAAACAATATTTTGAACATTTAAAAAATGTAATTTCTAGAATCAATCACAAAGATGAAATACAAAATGTTGGTTAATATTTGAAATGCAATAAAAGTAATATTCTAATATTTCTGTTTAGCGAAAGAAAAATTAATACAAATGTACCTATTTACCTAAATCGCATGTAACTAGAAATTTCTAATAAACGTTGACCTTGAATTGGCGAATATGAGTTTAATATTACGTAAAAATTTCAAACTTGCTCCGAGAATAATCATCCTTATCAACAGATCGACCACAAGCGGCCGTTGCATTATTAATTAATAATGCAACGGTCACTTGTGGTCGATCTGTTGATAAAGATGATTATACTTGACGCCTATTTTTTTGTTCGCAATCTTTGTAACCGCAATGTAAATTATAAAAATAATTAGAAAACGTAATTGCTCGGCGTTTTTTTTTTATTAAATTTTTCATAAGTTGCAAAATCTTTCGTCTGCCACAGTTATCAATACATCGGTAGCCATTGACCGGACACTATTCACCTTGTAAATCATTTGTTGTACATAATTAAGACCTGTGATAAGAACTAATGTTCTGATAACTATCGCGACAAACAACAAAGCGAATATTTTCTCACAATCAGATTGAAATTTATATGGTATCTACTGATGAAGATGAGTGGAAGATTTTACGCGCGTTGAATGATATTCGCGTTACGCACCTTTCTGCAGTAATTAAATGACGAATTTCTAATTGGCTTATTGATGAAGTCTAAATTCATATTTGCCAATTCAAGACCTACATTTATTAAAAATTTTCACCTGCTTGGAATATAAGTATTTATATATTATTCCCATCGCTGATAGATTAATCAAAACCGCGTTAGTACTCGTATGAGTACAAATAATATCGCAGCGAAGGACGTTCGATATTTGTAATCGTAATAATACCTCGTCCTATATGCCTAATAAAGCATGAGTTTTTGTTCTGTTTTAGGTACAAATCAAGCAGTCTGGTCGGATTGCACCGTCAAGTAAGAAAAAAAACAATGAAAATAAAAAATCAAATCAATACGAAAATAGTCCGACCATACATACCAAGCAATCTGGTTGGACTGCACCTGCAATAAGTAAAACAATAATGTAAATGAAAAACCGAAATGATAATATGAAATTGCATGAAAACAGTTCAACCGTACTTACGTATTATCGAATATGATTCACATTCCATCAAGTAATCTGTCCCGAATGTCATCCCAGTTATCATTCGTCCCACTGCTCCAACTCTAACTTGTTTAGAGCTTTTCTAATTGAACGGAGTATCATAGAATTTTTTACAGTAGCATTATATCTATCCTCGATGCACCTTTTAATAGTTAATCACCGTAACACCGAAAAATATTATTAAAATTCTCAAATTTCATACTTAACACTATCTAGTTCAACGGAAAAGAAGAAACACACAAAAAACATGGAATCCGGATGGCAAGTGCATACATCACAACCACGTGATACACGAATTTTTTACTGATAAGGAAAGAGGAAAATCGAAAAATGTATGTTTTTATCCATAGTGTTTTAAAATTTTCACGAAAACAGTTGAATTTATAAGAAAATTCAATTATATTTTTTCATACAAACCATGATTTTTAATATATATTTATCTTACAATTTCTTAAAAATTCGAAAATTCTCCCTTTTGGGCTTTTCTTATAAGTAAAAATCGTGTATCACATGGCTGTGGCGTATATGCTTGCCCAGTTGCCAGTCTAATTTGGAATGGAAATTCATTAGCATTTTTATTTTTCATAAACTTCATGAGTTCTCCAAAAAAAATGTGAAAATTCAGAGCTGTAGAAACTGAAACCAAAACTGAAATGAAAAATGATAAGACCAAAATTGAAACTGATACTGTAAGTCTGAGACCAAAATACTAAAAATCACAACTGTAATTTAAAACTGAGATGAAATTTTTCAATTTTACTTGATACTTGTACTTTCAGTTTTGATTTGAGTTTAAGTTCAAGTTCAAATTCATTTCCAATAAAAACAAAAAAACATGACATTTTCGTCCGTTTAATTAGATGCTTTGCTTTTAGACTGGATCTGCGCATCAAATCGTCAATGTAAGGAGGACTACGGGACTGTAAAAATTTTAACAAATGAAACTAATACTAAAAAGGAGAAATCGAAATAAATATTTGGAAACTGAAATTGAAACTGAAACTAGAGAGCAAAAAATCGAAAACTGAAAACCATATTGTTGTTTTGTAAAGATTTGAAGAACCATTCAAGAATTTGAAATAATATAAACATTTTACTTTCTTGGTTTTATTAAATATTCACGCGGTTGGTTTTGTTTTTTATGTTTATAAAAATGGATTGGAGATGGAATGAAATTAAGGTAAGAAAACTGTATTTGGAATCACAGGAACGAGGAACCAGGAACGAAAATTAAGAACTGAAAGAAAAAGTAGCTAAATGTCTGATCAAATACCACGAAATAATGTTGAAAAATGGATGAGAATTGAACAAAACCGTTAAAAATCATTGAAAATCAAGTAAAAATTTAACAAAAACTGGAAAAAGTTCAGAAAATTGATCCAAGATTATGAAAAAGTGTTGAAAATTAGGTGAAATATAACCTAAAATTTGAAGAAAATTGTTAGAAATCATCGAAATTTGAGTAAAAATATGACAAAACTTGGTTAAAAAAGTAGAAAATTGATTAAAAATTGTGAAAAAAATTTTGAAAAATGGCTTATTGTTAAAAATATTTAAAAATTTGATAAAAAATAGCGTAGAAAATTGATTAGAAAACACAAAAAAGTGTTAAAAAATAAGTAAAAATTTATCTAATAAGTGAAAAAAATGGCAAAAATTTGACAATAATGGGTCAAAATGCACATAGAAATTTTGGAAAAGGTTGTTAAAAATCATTGAAAAGTGGGTAAAAAATACAGAAAATTAATCAAAAATCGCTATAAATGTTGAAAAATACTTGAAAATTTACCTTAAGTATGCTAAAAATCGTTAAAAATCATCAAAAATTCGGCAAAAATTAAATAAAAATAAGTAAAAAGTGCAGAAAATTGATCAAAACTCACGAAATGAAGTTGAAAAACAGGTCAAAATTGACTTAAATTATGAGAAAAATCATTAGAAATCATTGAAAATTGGTTAAAATATTGACAAAAATTAGTGAAAAAAATATAGAATATTGATCACATATCACGAAATATGGTTAAAAAATAGGTGAAAATTATGAATTTTAATAATTTTTTTCATATTTTAGACCGATTTTTACAACTTTTTCAATATTATTACGTAGTTTTGATCAATTTTCTGCTTTTCAAACTGATTTTTTTTTTTAAATTTCGACACAAATTTCCACGATATTTGACGATTTTTTTTCATATTTTACATCAATTTTTTGCATTTTTAACCAATTTTTATCAAATATATACCCAAATTCGGATGATTTTTGAAGATTTTCTTCATATTTTATGTTAATTTTCACCTATTTTCAACACGTTTTTATGATTTTTGATCAATTTTTTGCTCTTTTTATTCTGTTTTTGTGAGTTTTTTCTCAAATTTAAATGATATTCAATGGTTTTTATTCTATTTTGTCCAATTTTTTGCCGTTTTCTCGCATTTTTGTCATTTTTTTAGCCAATTTTCAATGGTTTTTAATATATATATGTTTTTTTTTACCGTAGGTTAGAGTAATTTTCACATATTTTTCAACATTTTTTCCACGTGATTTTTCATCAATTTTCTCCACTTCTTATCCATTTTAGTCAAAGATGAATTTCATATAAAAATGTGAATTTTTAAGATACGAGTTCGTTTATCACTCAAACGATGTTTATAAGGACAGTTCGAGCTTCTATACACGGATCTGTTGCTAGTTTTTTTCATGTAACAATTTTGTAAGTTAAGAAAGTAACATTTCCAATTTTTGTCTGAATACTTCACTTACCTCCAAAAATTACGAAAAAGAAACAAGATGGAGTGATAATCAGCCAAATGGTGCATAAATAGATATTCTGGGATACGTTGCCAGGGGAAAATTTTTCGATTAAAAACGACCTTTGGTGAACGAAAACACGTTCGCATTTTAAGAAAAATTAATATTTCCCAACTACAAGCATCATTTGATTTATAGAACCCATTCAAGTAGTTACTTTAAAGTTCTCTCCTTTTTCCTCCCAAACATGGATAAGCATCCATCATTGCACACCAAACAAGTATTAAGAAAAAAATAACTCGACAAATTTACGCCAAATAGACAAACATTACGCAAATAAATCATCTCGCTCTCTTGAAATGTTGAATTAAGATTATTCCATTGAGATGAAAGATCTTTCACCACGCTGCTGATACTACTAGTACCTACATCGCATCGCTGGTGTTAATGTAATTGCAACGCGCGCGTACGTACATTATGTCAACAAATGTAAGTTGTTGTAAGATAAAGTATTGTAGTGTAGTGTACATGAAAAACAATGGATTACTTCCTTTGACAAAACATCAAAGAAGACACCATTTAACTAAGGTTAAAATGAGGGCATAAGAAAATTACATAATCGACGCGCCGTCAGTCGAAGTAACCTTCTCGACCACTCGTACAATGTACCAAATATGCGTTTACTAATTTGTTTAGAATCCTTGGAAAAAAAGTTGATAGAAAATTTCTAATGAAAAAAAAAGTATCAGAGTGACGATGTGGTATTATACCACAAGCTGTTAACCTACCCTTAGGTATGTGTGCTGTTCGGCTTTCCAGCACGAGGCTAATTTAAATCACACCGCTGCAATAGGTATTTACAACGGTGGCGGGTTCAATATTTCCGTGTAATTAGCGCCGCTAACCGATTACTAAGACGCTTAATACGTCAATAAATGAGCATCTTTCACGGTGATTTTTCGGGCGCCGCTTCGATGGCCGTCCGTTTGAAACATCGTCATCATCGGCTACCGCGTAATATACGTAACATGAAGATGGTCAACTGGGCTCCGGCTTCTGCCATGCCATGCTATGCCATGCCATGCTGTAATAAATGCAGGTAACCGTACCTAGCTAGATAACCTGCCGTAATGCCACCCGTCTATATACCTATACCTACCTAGACGGGTCATTAATTTGCGTGTAAATAAACGTCCTTTACCCGCCACCACTTCTCACCACGCTGCGGCTCCATCCAAGTGCACCACCACATCGGCACCGCGACGATGGTCGGTGCTTGGTGCGCAGATTAATGGAGAGAAAGGAGAATTTAAAAACTTACTTTCATTAACTGTCTCATATCTACTACGCAAGATACTGGTTTAAGTTGCAACAATGTGTGGCACGTATTCCTGTAGGCGGTAGAGGGGTGAAAATAAAAGCACACATACTGGACAAGACGTTAGAATTTTAGCTACTTTATCAAACGCCGCCACTGCCATACTGTACAGCGTGACTTTTGCACGCTTTTTACCACTAGACTTGGAAAATAGTGCAGAAAGAATCACGCATAACGCATTCTTCGGGTATCGCTCACACTTAGTGCGGTTCGTGTGCAGTTCGATGTCCAGTGTTCGCGATTATCGCCGGTTCAGTGTCACATCGATTTAATCAATAATTTCGCGCCGAAACGTCGATCCGATTCATCAATGTTTGATAAGCCGTAAATGAACGCGTCTTAAATTGTTATAATCCAAGTGGTCGTTATAAATTAATTTTTCTTTTTTTTTTTTCTTTTCTTTCTTGTGGTGATTTATTAAGCTGCGTTTTCATCTTACATATCTCTCGCTCGTTAATCATCTCATCACCAGTAAACATGAAGGTAAATTTGTCGACAAATTAAATAATTTTACTTAATCTTCGTGTCGTTGTAAATACACGAGAATCGTGATATCATAAGTGTGCATGTGCATGGATACCAATGTAGTAAGCTGGAACCATAACCAGTATAGTCGAGGAAACACGCATTCACTTCCGATATAGGTACCTACAGTAGATGTGTAGCCTATGTACGTTTGTATGTAGTAGGAGAAAGTCGTTAATATCAAATATAGTAGCAAAACTTACAATTAGAAAATTCCATCTCGTATCATTCGTCAAGGTAAAAACTTTATAATTATCGTTATTATATATTTTATATCCATGCAATCCATCGTCTCTCGTAACAATCTGTACCAAAGTATACGTATTAATACGATGATATGCGATCCCTTAAATGAACCGTCATACGAATGGAAACACACTACAAGCAAGATTTATTGCTTTTTGAAAAATTTTCGTCAGCACGAACGAGGGTCATTCCATTCGTATGTCCTAACGTATGGTGATATGAATAAAAGGGATTATAATAAAGGGTGGTAGTCTGTCATATAAATAAGAACAATCCAAAAAGGGATAAATCTGTGGAGAATAATCGACCCTGATTAAAACGTCGACCTTTTCTTTCTGTTGGTACCTATTTGAAAATTACGTATCTCTCTTAAGTTGTATTACAAAATAATGAATTTTCTCTGAAAGAGCTTCAATAAAGCGAGTCTATTCATACTAGAACAATATTTAAGCCATAATATTTCTATGAAAGTAATTTTCACTTTTTTGATTTTTTTTTTTTTTTTGTTAGTATCAAATATTACACATGTATGATCGCATTCCTATTTCATTCGAGCTTAGTGGTAAAAGAAAATAAAGCATTGCAACGAGTTGCTTTTTGTGGCTGAAAAAAAAAGTAACGCTCTGTAATGTTCTATTCTACCGGTGGAATGGGTACAGGTAAATATTGTAGTAAACAGCTGAAACCCCAAAAAGGCCTATCTAAATCTACACCCCCTCCCCCTGGGATCAGTTCAAAGGGGACAAATATGCATAGAATAACACCAAACTCACAAAAATAAAAATCTGACTAAAAAATAAATTTTTCAAAGCTATGCGAGGGTATAATGGGAGCTGTAAAGTCGAACCCCCAAAAAGCACATCTAAGACCTCTACCAAATGTACGTACATGTAGAATTTCAAACCACTACCTCAGTTTAGTGGAAAGATATGCGTGAACCAGACTACTTTCAAGGTCAAAAAAGGGGAAAACCATTCATTTACCAATTTTTGGATATGTCATACAACATTAGATTTTCTCTCCATCCAAAAAAGTTTTTTTTTCTATTTTTCTCCTTCAGAAACCCCTCAACCCCTTCCCCTCTCTCATTAATTTGTACATAGGTAAATTTTGACCAAAGGTCATCCCTACTCAAACATATCTAATCCATCGCTAGTGTGAAGCTATTGATCGAATTTGAGCGAGTTTCACCTATATTGAGTAGATTAAACTATTTTAGTTTTTAAAAAGGATGAAAACTTATATTTGACATCACCAAAAATGGTCTTAAAGGTGTTTTAGGACCATAATATGGATTCGCTTCGTATTTCCTCCTCTACTCATTTGCTGTAGATTGGTAGACGGCTGTGGCTTAACTGAGAATACGACTGAGGAAACGAGAAAATGGTATTATTACTCGTTGACGGTGTCCACTCCTAATATTAATACCTGAGCTAATAAAAATATCTAATTTCGAAGAATTTTTGTCACTTTTGACATTAAGATCCGTTTTAGGGCCCCAAAGACCGTTGAGACCATTTTTGGAAAAAATAATTTTTTCGACTCACTACAGACGAAAATCACTAAAATTTGGCAAGTAGGTTAAATTGGCGACGAATTTAATGTTTATGAGTGAGGATGACCTTGGATCAAAATTCATTTCGTATCCAAATTTATGGTAGAGGGGGGGGGGGTATTAAGAGACTAAAATTTCAAAAATTGTTTCTTTTCAAAATCAAAAGTATGTAAAAATCAACCTTTGACATCGTTTAGGAAGGGAAAGAGGAGGTTTTCCCTCCTTGACCTTGAAAAAAGTCAGTTCGATTCACATCTCCTCTCTCTAAATTAAGCTAGGATGTTGAAATTTGCAATGTAGATTTAATACACTATTTTTACAATTTCAAGGAAAATTTGAAAAACCTTTCTCGACTCGTCAAAAAATATTACACGCTAATTTCATTTAAATAAAAATTTCCAACAAATAAAGATAAAGTTTTAAAATATTGAAAAAGTTTGAATTAATTTTTAGCAATGCAAATAAAAATTTTTTTTGTAAAATTTGCATCTATACTAATCTTGTGACAAGCAAACGAGTCGATAATTTTTATTTCAATAGATATCTTCACCTTCCACCATGAAATTCTATCAACTAAAAATTTCAACTTTTTTTCAAAGTAGTGCAGAAATTTAAGATTTTGTTTATTTCCTTCATTGTGCGAAAAAGAAACACTCGATCACTAGTTTCCATAGGCGGATTTAAGAGGGTGCGGGGGAGGAGGCTAAAGTTCACCCGATGATAAATTATCCCCCCCACCCCTCAAAAAAATTCTATGCCTTCTAAATTTCATGCAAATTATAAGAAATATTTTGAAATCTATTAAAGTTTTGAGAAAATGTTCAGAACATCTGGAAAACTGATGGGAATATTGAAACGTTAATAGAATTCATTCTGCTATACATCTTGTTTATTCGTAGTAAAATCCACAAAATTTGTGCTAAAACTTCAAAAAATACACTTTTTTTCCATTCAGAATCATTTTTTAAAAAATTTGTTCACTTCGCTCAGATATTTGAAGATTAAGCTTCTGACCATTAGCTTTCTGAAATATAAAAATTTTTTTCTAATGTTTTACTTTCCACACTGAGCGTCGCTCCTTCTCCTCTCTGATTAAACCACCAAGCTCCACCTATGCTAGTTTTCTTTTTTGAAATGATGATTTTTAATAAACATGCATTCGCAAATATTGTGAAATTACTCGCGGTATTTGACGACAAGATGTGTAAGCGTATCAAGATCTCCCCTCCCCCTTCCCCTACCATCCGTTATTCCACTGAACAAAAAGACGTTGGAAGAAAAAAAATTTTAAATTGCTGTAGTTTTTGAAAAAATTAATAAAATGTACCTACAGGATGTATGAAAAAGTTTCAATATTTCACCAGTTCACAGAAGTGGCCCTAAGCAAAAAAATTTACATACGTACATGCTGCCTATATTGAGATTTGAAGGGGCCAAAAATAAATAATTTTTAAAAAGTATTTTTAATTTTTTTTATAAATTATTAAACTTTATTTCAAGAAAAATCTGAGTTGAGATGAAAATTTGATTTTATCAAAAATAAATTAATTTCAGAAAAGTTCAAATTATATTTGACGCTTTCAAAATAGAATGTCGACAAATGGCCTGTTTTGATGGTATCACGTGACCCCTTTTTCAGCTAATTTAAACTTTTCGTAAGAGGAAATTTTGTAATGACTGAAAATACTTTTTAAAAATTCATTCAGTTATCATCCCTTCAAATTTTAAAATAGGCACCTTCACATATAATGATTTGCGTTGCTCTTTGTCAGTTTTATCAGTTGGTGAAATATTATCAACACGTCTCGAAACACTCTGTATAATAAGAAAAAGTTAAAAACCAATAAAATTTAAATTTCAGAAGCAACATAAAAATTAGATCAACCAACTTGACCTATTTAATTACCTACCTGCCTCTCTACTACGGAGCAAAATATTCAAAAACTTATCGCAGAAAATCTTGTACACATTATAAATATAAAACTGATCCGTTGATGACAATTTTTTCAAAAAAAAAAAAAATAATAATAAAAAAAAATACGAATCTTTGAATATTTGAAGCCGAGTCCAATCATATGGTCCGTACACCAGTCTTATCATAATTTACCACGAGTTTAAACTGTCTCGTCACTGAGAACCGTTGTATCTGCTTAGAACAAAATTTACCTGATGGAACATTGTGAATGCGAAACGCATATTGCATACGAATCATAACCGTTCGTACTTGTAAATTGATCGATTATATAAATTCAACATACGTAGACGTATAAACTCATACTGATATACTACAATGTAGTAGGAAATCACGTCCAGTCAATGGTCTGAATCAGTACCTCATAAAATCCAAAATTTTATAGCGATACGTATCACGAAACATCTCCAGATTACGAGCTTCGACGAACTAATTACCAACAGAGTGCATGGTTAGTTGAACTTTAACCATGCGAACACGTTCGAAACAAGCTTTAATTCCGGGTTCAAGCTCAGTACAGGTCAATCTTATACGAGTATATTTTCGGGTTCTATTAGATAAGGTCTTTATACTTAATTTATATATTTATTCGCTGCATCCATACGAACATTCAATAGTCTCTACGGCTATGCTTACCCAGTACCTTACCTACGTGTGGTTTTTTCTAAACATAAACACCAAACACGTTTAATCTGCTTACAACTGGTTTGAATTTTGTCAACTTTCGCGTCACCGTGCAATTTTCTCTGACATCGCTGCGACGTTTATTTCGTTGATTTACGACGATGTGTTTTGTTTTTACGAAATTTTGCTGCCTTACTACAAATATGCCCGCAGTGGTACCTCTACCTACGAGTATATTGTGAGCCGGTGTGTTTCCAAGTTCATGTCTTTTTTGGCAGTTCGAAAAGACATTTGAACATCGCGTTGAGGAACTTTCTCGATTCTAGTTGCGACGCGTTATGAGATGGGTCGTAATATTTATACATCTTCCTGCATACATTAGATGAAGTGAGACGAGAAACAACGCAATCATTGCTGACAACTTCTAAACGCACATTTACTCCGGAAGAGAAAGGTTTCCAGCACCTGTGAGTGCTGATACATACGTACTTAGGTACGTGCTAGCTGCCAATACAGTAGAAGAATATGCTTTTTTCGTAGGTATTATTATTTTTATCTTGTTATCGAGCTCGTGTGTGATAGACGATGATCGTATAATTGTGTAGAGTTGATCTTGATACAAGATTCGAATTATGGGTTGTGTTGTGTTGGTTGTGGTAGACGTCTGCTTGAAGCTCTGTACGAAATGAGGTGCATGATTTAAATACCAAAATTTGTAGACAAAAATTGAATGAAATTAATACGTTCTATCAAAACATTACTTGATTAAGATGTTCATTGAACTGAGTGAAATACAGGAGTCAACATGGATAATTGTTGAGTTATGAAGTCTTAAGCTTCAAATTGTCTTCGTGATCTAATTAAAGAAAAGTCAAGGTTAAAAAATGAGGCAATGCTTTTTAAGCCGGATTTTTATAAAATAAAAAAGATATTCGAATTGTGGTACACTCATTGAATAAAAAACGAGCAATCTGAGATGTTTTTTCTGGAGCAGTGATAAGGGTACAGGTAGGTATTGGAGTGAAAAACTGAAACCCCTAAAAAGCAAATCTAAGACGTATACTAAATGTACGTACAAAATTTCAATTTCCAAGCTCAATTAGGAGGGGAGATATGCCAAGAGCAAACTCAAAAATATAATTAAAACCGACTAAAAACCTACATTTTTGGGTCTGTGGAGGTATGCGATGTGGCTAAAAAGTTGAAACCCCCAAAAGGCATATTTTGAATCTGTACTCAATCAACATACCAAATTTCAATTCCTTAGCTCAATTTGGAGGTGAGATATACGAGGAACAAACTCAAAAAACAATAAAAACCGACCAAAAAACTACATTTTTGGGGCTTTGAGAGCTAGTAATGTGGCTGAGAATTCGGAACTTCCAAAAGGCAGATCTGTGATCTATACTCAATCTACATACCAAATTTCAATTTCTTAGCTCAATTTGGAGGTGAGATATGCGAGGAACAAACTCAAAAAATAAGAAAAACCGACCAAAAAAACCCACACTTTCGTGACTGTGAGGGGGTGCAACGTGTCTGAAAAGTTAAAATCTCAACCCTCAAAAGATACATCGATAGCCCCTACCAAGTCTAAACACTAAATTTAGATATCCTAGCTCAGTTTGGAGAGAAGATGGGGAAAAACAGCATGTTTTCAAGGTCAAAAAGTTGAACCTCCCCCCCATATTTCCCCTCATACTTGATTTAGGAGGCTGATTTTTGGATACATATATGAAAGCGCTTTAAATTCTATATCGATTGGCTTGAAAATAAAAAACATGCAATTTTTGCCTCTTAACACCACCTTCCCCCCCTACCAAATTTGGACATGACTGAATTAAGTTTTACTATTCATAATATTGGGAGCAGGGGAGGGGCGAGATGCGAGGTACTGTGGTAGGCTGATTTTTACTTCTTCGGAAAATTTACAAATGGCTGGGTCACAATAGTTGCAAAACAACTGTAAAACTATGTAGTGAAATATTTCAGCCTTTTAACTTCACTTTTCAACTTACAAAACTAACTACAAAATTCAAAAATTTTCAAAAATTAAATAAAAATTAAAATTAGAAAATTTTTTTAAAAATGGAATTTTTACACACATTTCAATTTTTAAAAAAATCAGCCTGATTTTTGTGAAGTATTATAATCTGAAAAAATGGAAACCATCAAAGGCACATATGTGGCCCTTACCAAGCTTGTATACCAAATTTTAACTTTCCTAGCTCAGTTTGGAGGGGAGATACAAGAGAAATAGTCCTCTTTCAAAGACAAGAAGGGAGAAAAACCGTTATATCTCTCTTCCTAATTGATCTAGGAGACTGATTTTTGGATATGTTATACAACTTTTGAATTTCTACCGATTGGGTTTAAAAAAAAATTATTTTTGCGGTTTAGCCCCTCACTATCCTCACTCCCAAATTTGGCCATTACTGAATTTTGACCCAAGGTCATCCCCACTCTTATATATCTAATCCATCGCTAAACTGAGCCAATTTACCGAATTAGAGCGATTTTAGTCAGTATCAAGTAAAGTAAATGATTTCACTCGGAAGGAGAGGAGAAATAATATACATCTGACATCGCCAAGGACGATCTTAATGGTCTTCTAGAATCCCAAAACGGTTTTTGTTATTATTCTTCCTCCCCCTCATCAGTCATTGGTCGATAAACTATAATAGACTGCTTTTCATTGACAATATGAAACAAAAAATCTGAATAAAAATTAATGTGTATAAAAATGGGCTAATTTTTTCACAGTTGAGAAGTTGAAGGAGGGAATCCAAGATTCAAATTTTCTCAAAAACATTTTTGTTGGACACGAGCCTCTTATAGGGCGTTTTAATTTTAATTTCTTTTTCGAAAGTTTGAGGGGGTAATGAAAAGAAGTTGTGAAATGACGTCAAATGAACGAAAAAAATCTATTTCGAATTTTTTTAAATTAAAAAGTAAAAAAATACTTTCATTTTTTTATGTCATAAAAAATTATGGGATTTGATATTTTTACTTCATTACCTCGAAAAAATTTTAAATAATTGATTGTTTTCATTTATAAACCTAGTGTTAAAACCTCTGAAAAGCAAAAAAATTGCGAAAAGTTTTTTTTTTAGTCTTGTGTAGTTTACTAAGACACTTTAGCACCAAAAAAATCGAAAAAGGAAACAATTTTTTTCAATGTCTATATAAATTCTGAAGTTTTTAATCTAAAGGGATGGGGTAAGGGTCGAGTTGGAGACCTCTAATTTTTACCACGTTTATTTGACGTAATTTCGCAACTTTTTTCCCATACCCCACTCCAACTTTCATAAAAAAAAAACCTAAAATTGAAACGATCCAAGAATACAGAGGGCAGAACCTACATGTACTCTTATTAAATATGAAGTTCAATTAGACGATCCTGTTTGGAATCAAGAAGGGTTGTACATTGCTAACGTTTTTTTCGTCGCCTCTCATTCGAAAGATAGTTATAAAAAAAAAATCAATCAATTGAAGAATTAGCTGTTCGTTTTCAATTTCCCACAACTTTCGCTCGAATAACCTTTTCATTTATGGTTTTATTGGCCCCTATTAGACACTGTTGAACCGGTTTAACGAAATATAAATTAATAAATAAACCATAAAAATGTTCATTTTTCGAATATTATTTTACATACTTAGTTCTGAATTAGTTCCCCATGTCTGTGAACATATAAGCCTTTAAAAATTACCTACAGTAAAAGAAACGAATCTGAAATAAAAATTGCAGAATGGGTACATCAATGTAATCATTATTTTCATTTCATCACATTTGATTCCAAATATGAGGCAAAAAGATGGATATGTTTAATTGGCTCTATTTGTTTAATTTTATAATCATTTATTCTGAAAAATTATCTGTCTGACAAATTATACTTTCTAAATCTTGACTCGTTGGTTAGTAGTACATCATAATTTATTTGAGCACGTATCATTATTGCACATTCGTCATAAGCTGCACACGAGTACTTATACCTAGCTAAGCTACATATTACGCCATTTTGCCATAAACAATCACCCACTCCAAGTGCAAAAAAACTGCACACATTATGCAGAAAAGTCAGCTCCAGCCTCGGGTACAGATGAAAAAACGATTGGAAAACAAATCGTAGGACATTTAACTTCGCAACTCTAAATGAAACAACAGAAGAAAAAAAACTGGTCTAAATAACGTAATCGTTGTAGTTAGTTATACGTAGAGACAGGATAGATACACCTTCGGAACGAGTCATTTGTACAAATCAAGGTCGTGGACACTGGTTTTCCAGAATCAATACTTACACCGATCTATATTGCAATAAGTCATAGAACCGGTGAGCACGGCGCTGGTGCGGCACTTGGATACGTATATGTGCCAGCGAAATTACAACTGTATTATGGTAAAGAGGTAAACCGAAACACATCACAACAATGAACAAGGGCGGATTTCTCAACGCTAATTAAACACCACCTCGAGGGAGAACCGCAGAAAATGATGCAACTTCGAATAACTAATCTACCTTACAACCGTCGTACTCAAGTTGAATTTCTGTACGCGACTATAATTACCCATCATGTGAAAGTGCCCTTCGATTGTGAGCCCTTCCCTCTTCATGTGCGTACTATGACCAGTGGCCACCCGCACCGTACACCGCAACCAGCGAAATATTTATATCAAAAATTTAATCTGAAAAACTAGCTTTCGCTTTCGGACTCGCAGTTTGTTATATCGGCATTGAAGGGAAGCTACACCCATAGATACCTACTGTTTTATGTCACGTTTCATATCGCATCTGGTCTATGTATCTTTACCTGATACACGTGGTGTAGAAAATCCTCATTTTACCATCTCATAGTTGCAAATAAAAACCAAGTAGACTAGAAATATTACATAAATTGTGTTGTTCTTTTCACCAGTTCCTATCTAAAAGATGAGAGAAAAAAAAAGTACTCCGACGAGATAACTAACTCCTTCGTCGAGTACCTACTTGCCCTATGTTTTTTTATTTAAAATAAATCACAACAACAAAGAACAAGAAGAAACTATATCTAGCTGTTGGCTAATTAAAACCCAACCATTTCAATGTAGGTAGATATACCGCCGGTATGTATAAAACTACCGACGTAAGTGCAACTATGTCGCATAATTTGTCGTCCATCTATCTGATCGATTAACCAGAGATAATGTACCATTTCCATTCCAAACAGCTAGATCACTATCGTTATATCAACAAGATGCTACCTAATTAGACCAGCTACTTATAGATGGAAATCTATGCAATATCGTTGCTGAGCCGCTGATTTAATCGAATTATTCGAATTTGTTACCTCATCAGTCTAACGATAATGTAATCGACGATGAAGATCGGCCCTGTAGCTCGCGCTGTACCTACAAGTAGAGGTATTTTTGTCCATTATTTCCACCCATTCTCTTCATTAGAATAGCAACGCATACCGATTAATTATGAGAGCGTAAAATACTCTTATAATTTGCGGTAAACCGGTAACAATCTTATAATACCTTTGCATATTAGATTTGATCATCCGCAGACAATCGTGAATTTTTTTATTACCATTTGTCAGTCAATGTATGTATCTAGGTAGGTACATGTTGCAGCAGAATTTCATGTAAAAAATATGTACAGTACGTATTATCGCATAATCCCTCATTATTATAGCTGTAACTTATTTCGTTACTTTAGAGCGATTAGCATTGCTCACTATGTAAGTTTTGATTGGCTGTTTTTTTCTTGGGCTTGGAGCTATGACAAGTAATCATTTTGTTTGAGCCCTTTCCTACCTTTTCCTATACGCTGGGAAATTCCAAAAAAAAATTGTAGCTCGGCTCTTACCCCCTCCCCCTCTCTATACATTGAAATGAACTTCCTACTTTTTCTCCAAACACATTTTAAAATATAATTTTCCCCTGGAAAATACTTTTTTTGCCATTGTGGTGGAGTGAGTTTGGTACGGGGGTTGATTTTGCACTCAAAATTAGTTTTACAGGTATTTAACGAAATTTGAGAGTTTATTTCGAAATTTGAGGACAGCGATGTTTTACTATTAATAATAATGGAGCAGGGTGAGGGGGGGTGCTAGGTACAAATAGTAGACTGAATTTTACTTCTTTCCGAAATCTAAAAATGACTGGGACACAGTAGTTGTGGAATAACTTTAAAACTATGTGATAAAAAATTGTAATTTTCCAACTCCACTTTTTAACTTCAAAACCAATTACAAAATTCAAAAATGTTTAAAAATTAAATAAAAATTGAAATTTTTAATTTTCACCGATATTTTAATTCAAAATAAAATCAACCCGATTGTCGTGAAATATTATAATTATAGGTATACCCTCTCAAAAACCCACATTTCAGGGCTATAAAGTAGAGCAATGGATCTGAAAAATCGAAACCCTCAAAAGGCACATTCATGATCTCTACAAAGCCTATATACCAAATTCTAACTTCCCAGCTCAGTTTGGAGGGGTGATAGGGGGGACACCCCTTTTTCAAAGTCAAAAACGTAGAAACCCCTTATATCCCTCCTCCTAATTGATCTAGGAGGATGATTTTTGGGTATGTTATACAACTTTTGAATTTCTATCGATTAGTTTAAAAACGAACAATTTTTGCGGTTTTTGCCCCTCAGCATCTTCTCTTTAAATTTGGCCATAACTGAATTTCGACCCAAGGTCGTCCCCACTCATATATATCTAATCTACCGCTGTACTAAACCTATTCACCGAATTGGAGCGATTTTGGTCCGTATCGAGTAGAGTAAATGATTTTAGTCTTCAGGGTAAAAAATAATGATAAACAAAAAAATAAAACATCCGATATGACCAAAAATGGTCGTAATGGTCTTCTAGGACCCCATAATGGATTTTGTTGATATCCCTCCCCCGCATCCGCCATAGGTCAATAGACTGTAATAACCCTGTTTTCATTGATAATATAACATAGAACATCAGGCTGATGAAGATTAATGGTAAGCTTTTGCCATTATTCCACTTTTTAATGGTTTAAAAAAAATATCACTTTTTGCATTTTTTTTCCTATGATTTCCTGAAGAAACCGCGAAGGAAATTTTTTTTTAATCCACCCCCTCCCCCTCCACTTCCGAAATGGATGTAGCACATCAATTTTAGATGATTAGGCGCGATATTTCAATTTTATCTCCAACAGACAATTTTTCAAGCATACCAAAAAATGTCATTTTTCATACGTTTAAAAATAAATTTTCCAAAAATTAAAATATTGATTTTTTGCAAAAATAAAGTCCATAAAAAAGGATAGTTCGTTTATTCTGGACTTTTCAATGCAATTTTCATTTTTTTTTGTCCTTTTGAACCATTTATACAGTATTTTTGAATGTGGAAATATCTGCGGTGAACCTCTGAAAAGGGATGAGTATGGTGGAAACAAGCCTTAAACAGAAACATACTTGACCCGTATCGCTAAAAATTAACTGAAAATAAAATTTTTTTGCATTTAAAAAAAATGCTAAAAAATGCTGAAAAACTTATTATTACATTTAATCGTGCAAAATTAATGCCTTCCATTTAATTTTGAAAGGTTGTTCATTATAAAAAAATTACCTTCATAACTTTTTTCTAGAAAATCACAAAAAAAAATGCCAAAAATTAATTTTTTTGAAAACCACCCAAAAATGGAGCAATGGTAAAAACTTGACATCAATGATCATTTCGGGTATAAATTTTCCTAATAATTCCATTTTTAGCAATAAATTTTTTTTAAATCTTTGAAAATTTTCAAACTTTGAGTTAATTTTAGTAAGTTGAAAAAACTGATTTGGAAGGCTGTAATTTTTTTCTTATTGTTTTGAGGCCATTTTACAACTATTGAAGCCCCCTCTCTTCCTTGAAAGGGCAAAATTTGGCTCACTCTAGGCATACTCTTTAAAAGCTACAAATTGAAAAAATTAATTTATAGGTAGGTACCAATCCAGATTCTTATATTAGTAAACGAATAGTCCAATTATATAAGTAGGTTGCCTAGATTATTATGTAAAAGTAGGTAAATATTCCACATATACTCGATCTCTGGATGGTACACTAACTTCAAAAATCCTGATTTTTTTAATACGTAGATAACGATACAGAGATAAACATATTCAACTTTTTTTGTTCTTCAAACTTGAACAACAATGCTATCTAAATAATTACAAAATGAATCATCTATGAACGAATAAACGAGTGCAAATTCTTCATTTTTACTTAGATTAATAACTGTGAAATTTTTATTTCACACATGGACATCGTTTACATAAAACTGGTTAACTGAAACACTGTAACGATTTTATTTCTTGTCAGGCTACTTGTAGGTATTTGAACAAACAACAGTTTGAATTCAATTTGAACTTTACCATTAGGAAGGTAATGAATGTCATTGTCAAGATCGTCGCATATGCACGCATCTTTGGTAAGAATCTGAACAAAATTTGGAGGCCGATGTGACATTTCACCTTGAACTCTACCTTGTCACTGAAGCTGATGTAAAAAGCTACATAAGAAAAATCTGTTACACAAGATAATCAAACGATAGGTATGGCGAAGCATCGGTAGGTAATAGGCATATTATACATATATATATTCCTAAGATTGCATACACATACATCACGTACATTACACGTTCCTCGAGTATGCGCTACCTTTAGGCATTGTCCTCTCACAGGGTATTAGATATAAAGTTGAACTTTATAGTGTGTTAACCTTGTACAATAGTAAAATAATGAGAGGGACATTGTTGGTCAAGCTACTGTGTATATAGTAAAAGAGTATTTCGTAACCTAATGGGTCTACTTTTGAACCCTTCACTATACGTATACGTATATGTGTACGTCTACGTATACCAATTAAGATGTTTGAAAACCAGTTCATTCTTGTAACAGGCCATCAGTTTTAACGTATGTGTATTGCACAATGACCTGATTTTACGTGTTGCACGTTGCATTAATAATACCTAATAATAACGTCACACAAATAAGTCGAAAATTTATTGTTTTATTATAGTTATGTATGTGCCCAGGTACTTATATGTTGTCAAATAAGCCAGCCCACGTCACGTCGCAAATAATTATAATACCTACAATTTTATCGATAATTTTCGACGTGTGTTTAAAAGAAAGAAAAACTCGTCAGTCAGGAAGGGATTCTTCATATTTGACGTAGCTTTACCTTATTTTAAAGCCAAGTCTTTGAGCTCGGATTAATTCGTGCAATTTTGTGATTAAATGCAGTTCGTTAGTATCATCTTTTTTTAAAACTTGCACACCTACTCTTACACTATACTTACTACTAGATACTTGGATTGTATAAGGTATTATGGGTGTGACCCGATACGATATAGCTAACGATAGAGAATTAAAATAAGTTGGTATTGTGATGTGACCTATTTTAATAAATACCTACATATATACTCGAAAACACACTAGACTACTTTTACTCGTCGTCGTCGTGTAATGCTTAATATCAACGTCGAGATGAGGTGCAAAAATACACACTTATACATTTAATACCCAACCTAAACGAATACTTGCAATATACTATTTCGCAATAGCCAAGTATCTGCATTTTATTCACATCTACGTTTATAGGTATAAGGCATATGAACTCAATGGATTCTGTACGAGGGGGCGATATTCGTAATTTCTAACATTAGTTTCACTTTCTCACCACAAGGTTATACACTTATGTGATGATGCCGACTCGAACACTCCTAACACGTCATTTTTACTACGAACAACTAGATGAGTAGTTTCCTATACGTTGATCAATTTTTTTTTTCGTGATTTTCGAATAAAAAAAAAAGAACCGGTTGCCGGGCTTTGCGCTACAGAAGATAGGTAAACTGTGGTCACGATTACAATCATAATACACGTAGGTCTACATACATATGATTGTATGTGGGTAGGTCTAGGTATACATGAGTCAGGCGTAGTTGCACTAACTAATGTTACATCATACAAATAATAAAAATGGAGCAGAGGTAGACTGCATTGCCGGATGGACTTATTCGAAATTATGACTTTTTACGATTCTATGTACCAAATATTGAATACGAGAATTGGCCCGTGTTATTAATTAAATCTAAATGACCTGATTAACTAGTGTACAATTTTTATGTATTCTTATGATTGATAGTTACAGAAATTCGAACAAAGTAAGTTCGATATGGAGATATAGGAATGTTCACGCAATATCATCGGATACCTCTAAACAAAATTTTAAAGATGAAAAAAATTCCTTCGCTTCACTCCACCCCACCCTTCGCTTTCTACATTCGCACATATTGGAGGGAAAATTATCATTTTATACCAAATGCTGTGAATAGAAATGGATGCATTGATATGAATTTTTCCAAAATGTTTCGTCCCTCAAGAGAAGGGGGAGGCAGGGGGAGAAATTAACAAAAGAAAATTTTTAATTGCTGCAGCGGCAAATCCAAGGGAAATATTTGATTTTTTTCCGAAAGTATGTTTTTTGACGAGTAAAATTTTTTTCAATTTTTTTCAATATTTTTGTGAAATTAGACCATTTTAAAAAATTTAAAAATGCTCAAAAATGTGTTTTTCTCAAAAATAATGGATAATAGGCTGAAAATAGATAGAAGTAAAGTTGTAGAGCATAAAATTTTACATCCGATTATGTCATTAAAATTTTGACTGCGGTACATAATGATAGAATTGAGGGTATAGGTGTATGAGAGGTAAGGGGTCAAAACACGAACTACAAATGTGAACGAAAAATGAATGCCAGATTTGTATTTAGCGTGTTCGAATTCGTTGAAAAGCACTACAACTGTAATTTTTTGGTTCACTTTGAAAATAAAAAAAAAAAAAAAAACAATTTTTTTTTTTTAAACCAAACGTAGTACGGGGAGAATTTGCATATTTGTACCCAACAGCAACCTATAACGAGAGAGTATTGAAATTTTGCCTGTTTGCTGCGTGACACAATATTAAATAATAAATGGATTATTTTCTATTTTATAACTTTTTCTGCAGCTAGCACCAGAGAGAAATTGTACGTCTTCAGGAAGTGAGAGTATCTTAATTTTATTAAATATGTCAAAAAATGGTTACAAGGAGTATGAAAAATCTTTTCACAAGTATCGTTTTATTTTTTTAAGCGGTGGGTTGTTCTCAAAAATTTGAAAAATTTCTGAAACTATGCATTTTACGCAAAAATTGATCCTAAACGGAGTTGTTTTCTATGAAATTCCACGCCAAAAAAATGGTAAAAAATTTGATTCGTCATCAATTTTGATTCATAGCAAAATGTGGGGCAGGGAGGATGGAGTTTAACCATGATTCGACACTATTGGAGTATGATTTTATGATTACCTAACAATGAATTTGCAAATTACAAAACCAGCTCACTCGTATATTTTTTGAAAATTTTTTCAACACTTTACCATATTGAAAAAATTGGTAGATGTGGCTTCTTTGAGAATTTCTAGCATAAACGAGAATAGCTCGAACAAATTTTCGACCACATATATTGACGTAAAAGTTCACGCCCAATAACTCAACTCATGATGAATTTTTACGTAATGTAAATAGTTTTGGAAATACACAGAAAAAACACAGTTTTTTGAGGATTCGTTGATCGATGATTTTCTGAATCAAATGTTAGAAATAACATTTTTGGAATTTACTCCACCAGAACGCGTCCCAGAAAAAATTCAGATGGAAGCAAAATTGTAGAAAATACAATTTCCAAACGATAGTAGGGTCATAAATTTTTTCTACAGTCGACGGTTCGCGCAATATAATTGAGATTTTCGTATTTTCTGAGGCATCAAATAACAAAATCCTTATAAAGTTGAACATACGAAAATTTCAATTATATCGAGAACCGTTTACTCCAGAAAAAAATTTATTGATATATTTTCAATTGAAAATTTTATTCTATAAAGTTTTTGTTCTGAATAAATTTTTTCCAAGATGCACTATTCTTCAATAAATTTAAAAAAATTGTGAAATTGTACATTTATAAAATCACAGTCTTTCAACAAATCTGTGAGGATATTAGCAGACTTCTGATCCGATAATAAATCATCCAGTGGTATTCAGAATCTTGAAAAGCAGTTTCCCAGGGTGAGGAGGGAAGGAAATTGTAGCTTTTTTTGACTACGAACGAAAAATACTTTTTTTATACAATGAAAAGAAAATGCGCTTACTTTCAGAATTCATAGAACTCCCCCCCCCCCAGCCAGCCGTAAATCTACCACACTAAAATTTTACACGAAGATTTCAACTCGACGTAATTCATTTATTTGAAAATTATCTAAATTGAAGAATTTCATCTTTCCTTTTCATTTTCTAGTTTGATATTTAAAAGTAAGAACTTACACCTAATCTTTAGGATTAAAATAAATAAATAACCTTGAGACTATCGTCCAGAACGAAGACATACCGCATGCACCTGTATTAAGAATGAAAATGCTCACACACGAATAAGAATCACGGCGCATAATGGAAGATACGTAATTCATATTAATTTATACGGTTAGCGGTTTAAAGAGCAAAGACGTCGCGTCGAGTCGAATTGTGTAGCTTATACAACTCACGTGTACGATAAACGGAGGAGTTGAGGTATAATTTCTCTGTAGCTAGTGTGCGAAACACTAACGGACTCTTTCCTTGACCTTATCTTTCATCTCGGAAGCAGAGGCAATTGGCGTGTTAATTTTTTAATTAATAATTCGCGCGTAAAGACGAGAAGGAGGGACAAGAAGACCCACGACGAGACGCATGTTCGCATTTCATGTAAGATCATCCAACGTAACACTGACTGAAAATGATTTATTTATGTTTGATTGCACGTTTTTCAATCACACTTTTTCATTTTTATCGTTTTTGATTATTTTTTTGAAAACACCTTTACGATGAACGATTACAAATTTCAAAGCGCTTGCACAAAAAAACTAACCTTAAATTCGGGTTAACGGGTCAAACTACTCGTTACATTTTGGATATAACCGCGTACCGCCAAAAAAACATGTCAGATGACGAAGTTGCCTCTCTTCAAAACTGAAGGAGCAAATCAGTGTTTTAAATAATTACGTTCGAAACAAATTTTTGACCATGAAAATAGATAGTAGATGGAAAACTTGGAAAATTTCATCGTGTTTATGTTTTGACTAACTTCAAAACTGAAGGAGCCATTTTAACAAGTTGATTAATACGAAATCTTTCAAAAAAAATAACGATGGCTGTGGATGGTAGATAGAAAGTTGAACAAATTTTGTTCTTTTCATTTTTTACCTAGCACAAAAAATGAAGTTATAGGTAAATTTTTTTAAAAGACTTTCTATTTTTAAATAACTCTGATATACTTAGTTCCTCCAATTTTTGTGTTAGGCAAAAAATATATATTTTTTTTTGAAAGGCTTCATTTTGATTCATTTGTTAAAACAACTCCTTTAATTTTCATGTTAATCAAGAAATGAACATTAACAAATTTCCTCATATTTTTTTTGCTATCCATTCCTATAGTTGAAAATTTGTTTCGATCGTAATTACTTGAAACACTTATGTGCCCCTTCAATTTTCAAGATAAACAACATCTGTATCTGACATATTTTTCTGTGGTCCTCTTTGTTTTTTGTAAATTTATGAACAGTAAAGTAACAATATCTGCAAAATTATCTCAAAATAATGTGGTAAAAATTTCAGCTCTATCGTTAAATTTTTACAACTTACAAAATTGTATTAATATTTTAAAATTTACAAAAATTAAAAAAATTGAAAAAAGTTTTGTTTGAAAAATTTTTTTAATAGAATTATTACACATATTTTCACTTATAACGATCATTGGTGGCAAGTTTTATCCAAAAAAAAAAAATCAAATTTGACATCCCCTTCCCCCGTAGCATGAGTATTCGCAAATTGATACAAAAATTACGAAACACTTTCAAAAAAAGTAAAGTGAATTTCAAAAATTGAACCATTTTATCTCAAAACTGGTTCATTTGCACAAATTTTCATAGTCCTGTCCATTTTACAACCCCTACACAAATTTTCATAAAATTAAGCCAATATCTGTTTTCTAAAAAGTCGTAAAATTCAAATGACTAGATATTCGTGGCTAAGAGTAAAAGTTCTATGAAAATGCGTGATTTAAACCGATAAGATTTCTTTTCTAAAATGTGTATCTTGGAGTGAAACCCCTAAAATGACTAAGTTATTCTGTTGAAGATCGGTCACTTTAAACCCCCCTTTCTATTTATGATACTTGTGTTTTTAATTTTTTTTTTACGATTTATTTGCAGAAATTATTATTGATTTATGCGGCAATATGCGGTTTCTGCGTCATGATTCGAGCAGCAGAACAAAATGCTGATGATAGCGGAATAAATTTTGATAAAGAAGCAGACGACAGCGCAGATGATTCTGATGATCCATTCAGAATCAAAAGACAGCATGGCCAAGGTGGCCATAATCCAATTAGCAACCTTTTAAGTTCAGTTTTTAATAAAAAATTGGGTCTTATTGGATCGCTTTCCAGCATATCGAGTTCTTCGAAAGGAGTTGAAACACATCATCATACTTACGACTACCCAGTAAGTTGCAAATAGCTACTGATGATTTAATACCAACTTATCAATTAAGTTGGTATATTTTTGTATAAATCAAGGTACGAGCACAGTTGAAAATCATATTTGAGGATGGGCCGAATTTTGCATTTTTTGGAAATCTACAAACGACGGAGTCGCAGTAGTTACAAAATAACCTCGAACTCAATTTTTTAAACTTAGGTGTATAATTGACTCAAAAGTTGGCTAATTTTCAAAATTTTCCAAAAAATAAAAAAAAAGTGTTTTAGAATTTAAAAAAAAAATAGAATTATTACACATATTTATACCCAAAATTATCATTGCTGGCAAATTTTCATCATTTCTCCACTTTTCAAGGAGTTTTAAAAAATGTCTTTCTCGGAATTTTTCATGATTTTCTGAAAAATTATAAAGAATTTTTTTTTTAAAAAACGCATTTCTGAAATGGATGTTGAAGCTCAATTTTACACGATTAAGATGAATGTTTCAATTTTATCTCCCATAGCTGATTTTCCAAGGACCCTCAGAAATGGTAATTTTCCACGTCTTTTAAAATAAACTAGTTAAAAATTTGAAAAATTCAATTTCTAAAAAATTTTCGTCTATGGGAACGTATTTCACCTATTTCAGATCCTCAAAAGCCAGTTTAATATTTTTTTCTATTTTTTTTTTTGAATCATTTTTACTATATTTTTGTGTGTTATTGGGAACCTTAGGATGCCTATTGAGGACCCTTAAAAAAGGTACAAACGATCAAAACTGACCTAAAATGAACAAAGGTAAATATACTTGGCCCGGTACACTATGAATTGACTGAGAAAATTTTTTTAACGAAGCAGAAAAAATTCTTAAAAAAACACGAAAAACACATTTTTTAAGCACCTCTGAAAAATCATCCATGGAAGATGAAATTGAAATATTGCGCCTAATCATGTAAAATCGATGCTCTACATGCATTTCAGAGGGGTGTTTTCTAAAAAAAAAATTCTTCATAGTTTTTTAAAAAATCGTAAAGAAATTCAAAAACTGGCTTTTAAAAAAACTAAAAAAAGGGTAAATTATGAAAATTGGCCAAAAATTATAATTTTGAGTATAAATGTGCGTCATAATTCCATTTAAAAAAAAAATTGTTAAAAATAAATTTTTTTCTGATTTAAAAAAAATAGAAGATTAACGAAATTTAAATCAGTTATGCAGGTTTAAAAAACTGAATTATACAAATGAAATTCTTACCACATATTTTAAGGTCACTTCGCAACTATTATGACCCCCCCCCCCCGCGTTTGCAGATTTTCAGAAAAATACAAATTCGTCCCTCCCTGGTATATGCCTATCAAGTACCACATTTAAGTGAGAAAATTACGTAGATACTTACTCAGTAAATAATCAGGAAGGTTTATTTTTCACTAATTCAAGTTTGAGAAGTAATATTTAAAAAAAACACTCTAACGTGTCACATTTAAAAATCAAAATCAAAGCATACCAATTGTGTTTTCTTTTTTTAAAGAAAAATTTGTTTCAAATTTTTTAGGTCACCCTGTACATATACACCAGGCAAAATGTTTCCCAGCTTAGCTGAAAATACCTATAGTGAGATTCTGAGATATTCAAAACGATTTAAATTACATTACGTTTGCGTAATGCTTTTTTTAATAATTTTTCTCAAAATCTCAATATAATAAGGATCCACTAGTGTAAATTTTTAAACTATTTTTGTAAGCGATGTAAGAATTATTTCTCATTCTCTATCGTCCTCTTTCATTTTAAAACTACGATAGGCTCCTGTAGCCACCTATAAGCATATTATGGATGCCTAGATTACCTACCTACCATCGATATATGTAATAATTATACTTAGAATCATACATCCATCATAGATATTAATATCATTGTTCGAGTAAAACACGTGTATGAAGAGAAAAAGAGAGAAAAAAAACTAGACATTTAAATTACTGGAGACCGGCGAAAGTTGATGCAATAAGATGGAATAGGTATCTACGATGTGTAAAGTTAACGATGTATGAATGTCAAATAATGCAACTCCGACAACTCCGTCAATTACATACTTTCGTTAGTGATGAAAAAAAAATTAATCAAAATGTACACGTTTAGAGTAGAATCAATCTTTTACTAACTGACACATTTATTACGTAATTAATTTCAAGGTCTAATTTTTCAGCATCCACCGCCTGCTAAACCGTTCGATTGGTGGTCTTTCAAAAAGACAATTTTAGCTTCGTTATTACAAGCTGTAAAAGCCATAACCGGAGGAGTAATCGCTCTAAATGGGCAATTGGTCAAAGTAAAAGGACATTTGTTGGCTGCCAAAGGTGCTCTACTATCTACGAAAGGAGATTCGATAACTAATTTTGGTAAACATTTGGCTACTAACGCTTTCGGTCATCATCAACCGGCTCATTCTGATGTGCATGAAGCTTCGTTACCAGCTCCAGCATCTGGTGCTACGGCTACTGGTAAGAAATTTCGACGTAAATCAACAAAACTCATAGTAAGATATTGAGGGTGTAAATTTTATTTCGTTTAGGTTACGGATTAACTGGACCTTCGAATATTCACGGATCGCTAGAAACTGGATACCCAAATAACGATTTCAAATCTGCTATCGAATACCCATCTGGTTATTATAAAGATCCGAACAGTTATGCTAAAAGAGCAGCTCCAGCATATTTCTTAGTAGAAAATAATACAGCTGATAAAGTGAGTAAGTATACCTATTATGAATACCTATCAAGAGTATCTACTACCTAATGATTACAAAACCAAGTAACGTATCATATTATTTGACGTTACTCGCTTATTAGAGTGTTCGTTCAAGCAGACAAATAAAACTATATTGATAAGGTACCTACTTAGTACTTGCTACCTACCCTGTGCCTTTTATCTACTCATCTATGGGTAAGATGAAGACTGTCAACTTACTTAACCATTCTTAAAAATATTACTCACTTTTTGCAACAGTCTTTAGTACTTTCTCTCTAGAAATTAAATGTACTCGTTAATATTTTAATTGGACGTGATAATCATTAAGTTCAACGGACGCATATTACACATTAAATCGTATACCTAACTTGACCTAATAGCCAATGACCATGTAAAAATATGTACTATGTTGAAAATATTGGTACCTAACTATATTTATGTTTTTAATTATAACATCGTAGCTGCAGGTTAATGAGAGTAATAATTCGTGGATGTTTAAGCATCTGTCCAATTGCTCTCAAACTTTTTTTTTTTTTAATTCGCTTATATTATATGAATTTTAAGCGTTAATTAATATTGGAGGTTAACCAGAATGCTTGTAATTTTTTTTTTTTCAGAGCAGAAAGTGATAAGTTACCCTCATGGTTACCCCATACAATGATCAAAATTTTGGAACACGTTTAATTCATTCATCAACATTTCACATATTGTTAGGTAAAACATTTAATGTTAATTTAAAATCATCAACTAGTCACTCAGTCACTATTTAAAACTGAAAAAAAATTTTGTATCATTGATGTTCATTTTTCATGTTATGTATAAGTCTCCTAAAAAGGACAGTCAACTTTTGTAAATTGTGTAAGTACGACGCGGGTGTATTTTTCGCTATGATTACCAACAAATTACCTACCTATATTTTGTAAAAATGATTGTTTAAATTATTCTGATTATTAAGTGAATTAAAAATATTGATCTGTAAATTAAACGAAAATTCGCGAGCAAAAAAAACATTTACGCATCGTTAATTATTCGTATACTACCTATTAGTTTGTAGTATTTTGAAAAAAAAAAAAACATTTTTTTATGTATGCTACTTTTGTAAATCAAAAAAAAAATAATAAATTACACGATTTTTTTATACGGAAATAATTATAATGTAGTTTTAATTTATTGAAATTAGTTGAAAGGTGAGTGAAGAGTTGAACTGGTATATTTTTTAGCTTGATTTTGTAATGTCATTGGCATAACAAAATCCATTTTGGAGTCCTAGAAGATAATTGAAACCATTTTTGACTGTGTCAAATACTTATTTTTATTATTTTCATTTTTTTTATTTTTTTATTTTTGAAATTAAAAATTATTTATTCGGCGTATTACAGACCAAAATCGCTCATATTTGAATAATAGGCTTAGAACGACGGCAGGTTTCATGTATATGATTAAGGATGACCTTGAATTAAAATTCAGTTATGCCCAAATTTGGGGGAGGGGGTTGCTGAGGGGCTTAAATCGCAAAATTGGTTCATTTCTAAATCAATCGATAAAGAATCAGAAGTTATACAACATATCCAAAAATCACTCTCCTATATTGATTAGGAGGGGAGAACCCTCTCTTGACCTTAAAAAAAGGTTACTTCTATGCATATCTTCGCACAAAATTGAGCTACTAAGGTTGAAACTTGATGGCATGGTACCTCCAATAAATATTGGTTCTAGATGAGCATGTCTCGCGTTCCCACTTTTTAGCCCCATAGTACCCCCTCCCCCTCCCCAGTAGCGTAGATTTTGCCGTTTTTCGATTTTGTCTCCCACATATGCCCCCTTCTAATTAAACTTGAGAGTTGAAATTTGTTAAGTAAGCTTAATGGGAATGGGGTTTCATTCGAATTTTGCTGGAAATTATCAGTCAGAAACTGAGTTATGAATAAATCAAAGTAAAAGATACGAGATTCTGAAATTTTTTAAAAAAGGCTGCCAAATTACAGCATCATTTAGCGTTTGACGATCGAGTATCCAGGTTTTACTATCATGTAAGTACAAGTACAAGTACATATGTATGTACGTATTATACGTGTATCTGAATTACAAGAATAACGATCTAGATGGATCCTGTATGTATATGTATTACCTAAGCAACATGAAAAGTAATCTCGATGCATTATCATTACCGTTATGCAATCGTTAAATAAACGAATGAAAAAGTATAAACATCATTGTTAAATAATAATTATTGAGCTAGGTACTGAGGTACTTACCAAAAAAGGATTTTATTACGGCTATTCTCATAATTAAAAAATTCGTAAACCTCGCTTGTACTTTCAGTCGAAAGAAACGAATGGTACAATGAAATCTCTCACATAACCTGTTATAAAATTATAAAATTCATCAGTCATTAAATTTACATTCATTCACCAGCTCTTTCAATCATGAAAGTATCTGGAAAAGGTAAACGTTGCAACATCGACATACATTTTCTTTGAGCACATATCGACATTATGCACAACTATTGTTATAGATAAGGACCATTGAATTATTCATATATATACATATGTATATTAAACATACTAAAAGGTAAAGTTATGTTCAATGATAAGGACGAAACAGTTTAAAAATTATTATTCTCGTACTATTTTTATCATTACCTTGATAATGTCCTGAAGATAAAACGCATTGGTACTTAGTTTATTTTATTTTAAATAATTTTATTCGTAGGAAAAAAACTCACAGAAGGCTGGGTTTATTTTTATAAATTTAAATCCACCCCAAAAAGTTGCCTGCTATTCTTCTTTCAAGTTTAATTCGTTCATTAAATGAAGAAACAATTCATCACAGCAATTTTTATTTAATTAAAGAATATCAGAAAATGAAATAATTTTGAATACAGTATTATCATATTATGTTAACACAGAAAAAGTGTAGCTAAATAATACAATATGAATCATGATTAAACATAAACAGAAACAATTGAATTATACGATTATATTTAAATTAAGGGAAAAAATTAATAAAATAGACAATCAAAAGAGTACGCAGAATGGAAAAAAACAATAAAATTATTGAGCACAAATTAAATAAGAAAAATTGAAAATTATATAAACTACAATCTAATGATTACAATGGGATTAATTTCATTTTATAAAATTAAAAAAGGAACAGTGCTTCAACAAAAATAACAAAAAGTTTTGAAAATCAACTTGACACGTTTTTTTTTTTTTTTTCTAAACGTTAATTCCAACATGATTGATTTTAATAAACAGATTGTTTACAATTCTCCAAATTAATAAGAAAATAATTATTTTTGATAAGTATTGCTTTAGCGATGTGAAATCAACAAGAAAATCTTACGTGCAAATACGTATCTTTATTCTTTTTTTTCTTTCTTTTTTTTTTTCATTGGTTCTTATGAGATGTTGATAGAGATACATAGATATATAATTTTTTTATTTAGTATTGTGCGCATTAGATAACGAAAAATTCCAATTAAAAATCAGCATCGATGTTGAACATCCATTAATATAATAAAGGTATACCTATTTACTAAATAATTCAACTTAGGATAAGTATAAAGATAGATGAAGTTTTATTAAAGCCAGTTTTCATCCTGAAACTGGCTGAAAGGCGAAAATATTTTTTTTCGCTTATTTATAGTGGTAAAAAGCACCGAAAACAAACAGACAGAGAGAGAGAGAAAGAGAGACAGATAGAGAAAAGTAGACAAAAAGTAAGGTAGAGAAACAGAGAATTATTATAGGTACGCAGTGTTATAAAGCTATATGTATTATAATCGAGGCAAGATACATAATACTTGTGTGCAGACTAATGAAGAAGTCATCGTCCGTCTGCAAAAGAGATCAAAATTTCTTAATTATGGTAGGTACTAAAATTATTAAATATAACAATTCAGATAAAAGTCTAACAAAAAAAAAAAAAAAAAAAAAACAGAACAAAACAATAGGTAGCACGGATTTTTTTTGGAAGCAAAACAACAATGATCAAGTTGCTTTTCTTACCAATAATTTAAAAAGTAAGTAGTCCAATATTAATAATTTCAATTACAAAATTAAAATAGGTATTTATCCCTATATTTACAATAAATAGTAAGACTGTTTTTTCGCAGCATGGTCCCACCTTGGTGTTAAACTTATCAACGCGAAAGAATTTCTCTATCAGATGGATAAGGATTTATCCCACAAATAAATAAGCTAGGTATTCCAAAATCATTGTACGTAATATCGCGTTCATACCCTATCGTATTAAAATTATGCTAAAGTTGGACCACACCATGAACGTATTTATCTTACATGGCGAAATTCTCAATTTCTTCTCGAGAAATAAATGTAGTTATTCAACGAACACAATTTCAAAGGATTTTTAAAATGTGATCAATGTAATATTACGATACTGGTAATTTCGACAATGATTTTTCAAAATTATTTTATCCAACTACATATTCAATAGTGATTTGTTTTAAGCCAAGCGTAAGTTATGGGTAGTTATTTAGAGCTTTCACGCAAAATAATAATTCATCATAAATATTTCATAGGATAACTACGCATGTATTATATTTTTAGTTCAATAAAAAAAAAAGACATTATGTGCATTTGTGTGTATTTTTTTTTCTGATTCAATCTGGTCGTATAATAAACCCTACCTTATCTTCTTGCTTTCTTTTTATGGCTATTTGAAAAGCCAACAATTTGACACGATCACAAATAAAATCCTGTATTTTAACCCGTTTATTGTCAATTGAGAGATATAGGTATGTTATTTTGAATTTGATTTTCGATAGGTACTTGAATAGGTATATATGTATAGGCCGTTAAACGGTACAAAAAAAAATTAAGACGCGATTATTATACAAAACAATATACAATGTTTCACGTATTTAATAAAATTCAAAATGTATAATACGACGCAATATGCAAAAAAAAAATATTACATAAATTTATAACAAAAAAAAAAGCGAATTTATGTGCAATACGATACAAAAAAAAAATCAAGAAAAGATCATCAAACCAAAAGAATTATATTAGACAGCGCTGTGTCGAATTATAGTATATAATATGAAAACTAGTTCGATGTAATAACGAGCAAGGATATGAAAAATAGAAAAATTAACGCTACTAAGTCAATAAACACGGCGTTAAAAGCCGTAAAAATGAGAAAAAAAGTATAGAACGAATATCGATTACAATAAGTAGAAATAAACGCCACCGAATTCTCTCGTATTTTTTTTTTTTTTTTTCCTAAATAGACGGTCCCTAAAGGCGAATCATTCGAATAGCGATAAAATAAAATCGTAATATTAATTACAAATTAATCAATAAGATAGAACCTGCAAAAATTTGGTAAGCAGGTAAGCGTTAGCATGGTAAGGCACCCTATTTCATCTTGGTTGTAACGGCCATGTTTATATAATTCATTGATAGCAACCTACATAAATTCATGTTCATTAATAGGAACTAGAAAATCATTTTCAAACACTAATTGCGACATAAAGTTCTTCGATACGTATGCATGTGTTATTTTAAAGTAATCATTCCGATCCTTACAAAACATAATTTTTTGCAAACTGAAACGTAGGTTTAGGTACATTCGTTCAATTCCAACGTTTCTATTAAGCAAATAAGTATGACTAGATTAACGAGCAAATGTAACTATAGCATTCGACGTATTATTTTTAAAAAATCAATTTTAACGAGAAGTAAGTACTCTGAATACATTGTATAAAGTTGGTAGGTATCTACCTACGCAAATCGAGTACATGAACTTGGAAATACGAGAAAAAAAAACACCGATACATCAATTCACTCCGTGGTACGTTATTTAAGCTCCGTAAAATATTTTTAAAGTCAACTCGACCTAACAAATCTATAACGATTTTCTATTTTAAACTTAAGAGGAAAATCACAAATTCAATTTGAGTTCGAAAATGATAAATTCGCAAACGATGCCACCTTAATTTTATTCTAGAGATGATCATTCGCATCTTTTGAATCAAGTTGCTTTAAACGAAAAAAGAAAAAACAATACATAGGTATAGTTAGGTACATATTAAGTACATTGGTATTTGGTACCTACAGTACGTAATAATTGTGCCGCCATCTTATAAAATATAAGTAATGCTTTCTTTTGAAGAAACTTTCGTAATATTATCAAGTGGTTGCATCGCCATCGAATCGAATAAATATAACAGCAAATAGGTAAGTGTAAAAAATCACAAGTCACCGTCTAAGTGACAAAATAGGATGCCAATACTTAAGATTTAAAAAGGAAGTATTCACAGAAAAAAAATTTCAAAAAATGCAAAACCCAGTTTTTGGTATCAACTGATGACTAAATTAACAAAACTATATCGAAAAAAAAAAAATAAATAAATAAATAAGGGGAAAAAAAGAAATTATTTTTGCGAATATAAAACTCCTCCAGATGTGAACACCGATGAATTAGATGATCGATGAAGGTGTACATTCTGCCATTTAGCATCTTTCTTGTGCCAAACTCTAGTTTCTTCACTTTGAATACTATGTGCTGTTCCTTGCCTGCAACGAATAAAATAATATTTCAATACGTAATCATAATAATATATAAAACTATTATCATCGTCGTAAATTAAAGAATATTCACTTGTCCACATATTGGGTTAAACAGATATAAGATATACAGGCAGCTTCTTCTCCCAAAAGGTGTACATTTGGGTTCAAAATAGTGGTATTGATGGCTTTATAATTTTTACCGACTACTGTAAAACGTAAGATTATAAAATATAAGCAAGAGAATATCGTAATTAAGTATAAGAAAAGAAAACTCGAGCTTCATTTAATTTACCATTATCGAAATAGAATTTATGGAATTCCATTCCTTCAACTAAATTTCCTAATGCTTCCGGTTCAAACGCTGTCAAATGAGGATCACAGATTTTCCTATGCAAAAAAAAAAGAAAAAATTAGTACTATTTTATGTTTGCAAAATGGATACGAGTTATTAGAAAAACAATTCTCAACGCGTAAATCATCAATAAAACAGAGACTGTATAAACTTACGTGTATGCTTCGTAATCACCGGTATTTATAGAGTCGATTAATTGCTCAGTCATCTTAATAATTTCTTGTTTACGAGCTAAAAAAATAAATCAAATTCAATTTTTCATCTTCTCATATCATTCGTTCAAACAAGCAGATTATCTATCGCAAAATGCCAATCAGAAGCATTTAATAACGTGCAAATTTCTTTGAGTTGTTCCTTTCCTTGTTTTCAACTGACCTACTTAAATTGACATTTATTTTGAAATAGGTACCCAATGTTATAAGCAAATTCCTTATTCTATTTCAGAACGACCCAAAATCTAACTCCGAATCATTCGATCTAGTTCAGCACTGATTATAGACCTGTGAAGGGGGGGAGGCCTCGCAGTTTTCCAAAATTGCAATTTTAGCCAAACAGTTCAACTTTGAAGGTAAATATTTTCAGATTAGTTAAACTTGAGATGAATCTCTTTGTGCAATTGTGCAGAAAATTCAAAAGAAATTTGAAATTAATAATAAAAATTTTGAAATCTCAAACTTGAATTTTTAGAGATAAGAACTCAACTTTTCATGATGATCATAAGGGTTTAAAACTTTCATTTATGTATTGGAAAAAAATTGCTTCAAGCAAGCAATTTTCAAAATTGAATTTCAACACAGCTTGGAAGCTCAGAGGTCTTCATCTTTGATCAAAATTTTAAAAAATGAAAAAAATCAGGTGGCATATTGATTATTACTGATTCAAAGTTGTTGAGCTTGAATATTGGCTTATTTTTTTAATCCGACCCCTCTAACCCTCCTCGTGGCCACCTCAATGTGGTTAAAATTCAAAAAAATGGAAAAAATAGAGTGATATATCAATTATTACTAATTTCAAGACGCTTAGTTTGAATTTCGGCTTCGTTTCTTGATACAGCCACTTTAAACTTCCCCTGCCAGTATCCTTAACGTGGTAAAAATTTCAAAGTAGGTGAGGGGAGGGGGTTACAGGATTTAGATCAAAAAATAAACTGATATTCATACTCAGCATCTTGGAATTAATAGTAATCAATATGTCACTTCAGTTTTTTCATTTTTTTGAATTTTAACCAAAATTGGGACCCCTGAACCCCCACCAATGTTGAAATTCCATTTTAGGGATTAATTAATTAAAACAAACATGAATAGATCTCTTCATGATGATTTTTTCAAATTTATAAATGGTGTCTTTGAACTTATATCCTCATTATGAAAAGTTGAGCTTTTATCTCAGAAAGTTCAACTTCAGACGTTTGAAAATTTTAATCATTAATTTCGAACTTCTTTTAGATTTTCTACAAAACCACACAAACAGCTTCATCTTAAGTCTAATCAATGTTGAATTATGAGCTTTTAAATTTAAGATTCCAGTCCCATGAAGTGTTGGGGCCGGAATGACTGTAATTCTTTTATTATACCACCGAGAGAAACTCGAAAAAAATGAGTAAAATTAAAAGACCAAAGGTCAAATTTGAGTGACTTTGACATGGAATGAGCCATGTAGGTATTATAGCTATACTTACAATACATATGAATAGTACTTTCTGAACGCATATGAATCTAATGAAATACCATAGGTATTGTATAAATAGTAATCAATTGTAAAATAAATCAAAAACCTTATCTCACACACACTACGAATTTTTAGGATGTAAGTATTACCTATTTTAAAAATCCGTCGTTAAATCATAAAGTAGCAAAAATAACGACGCGAATTTCTGAAAGACATGCACGTGAAATATTTAACAACCCGCTAGTGTTATTTCAACCTGTCACCTAAGATGATTAGTAAGAAAGTATAGGTATATTGTAGTACCTGCCAGCTGGAGAAAAGCTGATTTTGGTGAAATCATATATATGTACGCATAAATTAACACAACCAACTTTAGTAATTTCCGAACACATATTGGTCGATGGCTTTTACATACACAAATAAATGTTGAAGAGGTAAATAAAATTAAGCACGGTAATTTAATAATTCCAAGGGTACCTACGCAGACGCACGTAACGTAGATATATACTATTACATTACGTATTAATTCACTTCAATCGTATGTCAGACAAATTTCAAACGTGCTGGGTTAATCGTATAAAATTATAATGTCAAGAATAGATTTTCATGTATTTCAAAATATTGATTAAGTATGTCTTTAGGTAAATTTAAAGTTATCCAACATTTTCATTTCACTCGTAAATAAGAAAGTCTATTAATATAATAACGACGGAGGTAAAGAATATTGAATTATAAAAACAAAATTAAAATCCATTTGGTGTCACATCGACATAGCAAAATGACAGATGAATAAAAAAAAAAGGTTTAACTCTCCAAAGTAATCATGATTACCTACTTAATAAATTACCCAACGAAAATGCCTGAATTTAAATATCGACGATGAAGATGTAAATAAAAGAAAAAAAAACAGGGTACTGTATGTTTCGTTATCATTAGTAAATTTTAAAAACCATTTAAAATTTTTTCATAATATATTTTTAGGTAAGAATAAATATTTCCAAAAAATTATAAATGTTTTTTAAGTAATTAAAAAAAAATGGATTATTTTTTTAACAACATTCTACCCAAGTTGATATATTTCATTTCATTATTACTTAAAATTCAACGTGCAATCTACTTTATTCAGCTGTATCGAAAACTTGTTCAATTTTAAAATTATCAAAAAGGTAGACACGTAATAAATTAGAAGTCAATAAATAAAAATAAAAAAAAAAAAGGCATAGGTAAGTACTTAAAAGAAGAAAAATAGCAAGATACCTATATTTAATACGTATACTTAAAAAAAAAGGCTTCCAAGACAAATGAAATAATTGAAAAATAATTCAAATAAATTGTGCGTTAAAACGTTCGCATATTTCAATAGCAAAGCGGTAGAGAAATAAACGAAGAAAAAAGAAGTAAATTAATCGAAACAGTAGGTAATTTTCCTTCGTCTTGGGTTTATTCGGTTACCACGAAAAATCATTTCACGTTTTTCATCCGCATCCTTAATTAAAAAACGGACATCTAATTTACCATAGTATGGCTGCTATAGTAAATAAAATACAGTAAAACCTCATAATAACGTTAGAAGAAAACCGAGGAAAACGAAATTAAATAAAGGTTAATTATCCAGAAAAAAAAATAGGAATGAAAACGCAATGTTATTTTTGAACGTTATATTGGCAAGAAAAATATGTAATAAAACAATAAAAATTATTTTTTCGAAAAGAGAAAAAACAAAACCAAAAAAAAAAAAGAAATTAAACTTAAAATAAGTATACAACGACGTTAATAAATTGTTAACTGCGATAACATCGAAATTTTTATCCAATTAATTTGAATTTACTATAAAATATCGTGGAAAAAATATCAGGTGATTGTAATACAGGTTCAACGAATTTTTAATAAATCCACGGTTATAATACGAATACGGTATGGTAAATCATAGTGGAAGATAGGTTTGCGGTTTTGAAGGAATACAAAACGAAAAACATACTGTTGGTAGGAATGTGTCAAAAGCAGGACGGTAAAATGTGGTTTTACTGCATTAATACAGATAGAAAAAATTACCTACTATTCGATTAAAATGCGTTAATACGATTTAATCAACGATACCTAATTCGGTTATTGTGTTACGTATATGTAATGTACCTCTATTACAAAACATAGCAGGTAATAGGTATGAATACCGAAGGATTACAACGACACTAAAAGCATACGTTCGCTACCACACATTTAATATAGGTACTTGCAATTCAAAGCTTTGACGTTTTAGAAAATCAAAATAGATGATAATAGAAGCTAATTTTTTTTTGTAGGTACTTCATTTCTTCAACAGAACACATTTAAAATACTCAATTCAAAATTGATTACTTCTCAGATAATAATATGAAGATATCAACTAAAATTTTCAATTCTATTCGAAATAAACACCGATTACTCTTTATAGATATTCGCCATAAAATCGTGCCATGTCGTCAAAATGAAATACTTATAATGCAAGTGGTAAATAAAAAAAAAATTAATTAATGAACAAAAACAAAAAAAAAGAGCAAGGAAACATATTAACCTTTAACATCATCATCATCTAATGTGGTGTTACTGCTGTCTGTAGACTCTTTTACGTGAGATCCATCACCTTTTTTCGTCATTATGCTACGACCTGAATGAACAATACTTTTATATGGTAACCATAATAAAGACTTAATTTAATTGTGGGATTTGTACAACTGGTAAAGTGATCAAACTAGCCAACAAACTACTCATTTTTTTTGTCGAATTCTACTTATTTTTTTATTAAATCACAACATACAATTTTGTAAAATCTTTTATTGGTAATTTTTTTTTAAATATTTTATTTCGAAAATACATTTTTTTTTTTTAAATATTCCAAATCAATCAAACAATCCAAACTACTTAGGTAACAAAGCCAGTCTACCTACAAACTCTTCGTCAAAAATCTAGAGAGTGAACAAGAATTGGCTTTCCAGAGATACTTACCAGGTACATCATACTTACTGGAGAAATTTCTGGTTGCTAACATCGTTGTCAAAATAGCGCCCTGTAATTAAAGAAGAGCACGATAAACAATTGCCTTGGAAACATGAGTCACAGCGCATAAACAACGTGCGATACTATGATATTTCTCGAATGAAATGTACATACATTCGATATACAAGCCATTCATCGCGGTTTAAATTTAAAATTCTTTTATAGCGTTAAAAAAATGCTCGTTATGTTGCATAGGTACGCGATAGTACGGAACATACCTGCGACTTCACCTTTGAAAATCACTTAATAAAATGAACCGTTTATGGTATGGATTTGATGTGCCTACCTACCTGCCTACCTATGCGTACGTAATATAAAAACCTTCTTCTCCTTACGTGTTTACTTTTTTTTTTTATATAGAAATAAAAGATAAAGTCTATTTATTTAATATACCAAATACCATGCCTATAGGTAGAGGTACGTGGTTATTATATTTTCCATATGAATTAGGTATAATATGAAGAGTTGATTTTAAAATTAACCATAATAGAGTTGAATGAAATGAATAGAAACAAAATAAAGTAGACTGCCTAATAATTTATAACTCTTGCCAGCAACTTTTGATTTGATGAAGACAGCGAAATGATTCTAGCAATGTTGCATTTCTTATGATGGGCGCTTTCAACATCGATGCCAAAAATTTCAGTTTTAAATACACGGTGTTCAGAAAAAACTACAAAGTACGTTTTATGAAGATATTCAAACGATGATGCACGTTTGAAATGATTTCATCATGTTTTGAATTTTTTGAATCGATTCTTTGACTGAAGAGATTTCAGTAAATCCTTACAAAATAAATACGCGAAAAAATTTCAAAATTGTAAGATAGAAAATGAAAATATTGAAATCATTATTTATTACAACATTTTAGAAAACACTGAAGTAAGTTCTAAAATATTATAAATACCAGAAAACAGCTTTATCATATTGTATCAAGTTGATAAATATAATAAAAATAACGTTGTACGAATTTCTTGAAAAAAAAAAAAAAAAAAAAAAAAAAAAAAAAAAAAAAAAAACGCGTGTTTGGACACTTATTAGGTTGGACTTGAACCTTGAATATCGATTGCTATCTTCATCTAGTCAATTAGAAATAATACGGATAAAAAAAAAGCTTATTGAACAAACGACAGTAAGTTTAATCAACGAAAAGGTATTAATTTAATGATTGGTCGCGTCTTGCTTACTACACTCGGCAAAAATTTTTCTATCGGTGCAAAATGAATTTTTCATTAATACATACTACCTACTACCATATCAATGAACTTCAGACAACAAGTAATCAAGAACTGAAAATGTTATTAGAAGATTAATTTTATAAAAAGAATTGTAAGGATAGATCCTGTCTGAGTGTAAAACCATACAAAACCCAGATTAAGTAAGCATGTATTTTCGAAGTAAGAAGAATTACGCAACGAAAAAGAACTAGCACGAAGAGACGTTAAAGAAGATAGCTTATCAATGTTCACGGTTGAACGGCATAAAAAATTTTCACTTTTCCGTTTTATTCTGTTTAAAATTGAAAGCGCGTTTTGTGTTTCTCGACCATGTATCAAATAAACAGCTTTTAAGTTGACACTCGAATGAAATGACTTTTTCTCGCTAAGTATTGTTTACGATCTGTTTTTAATCTCGCAAACTGTTTCACGTATTCGTACACCTATGTAATCATTTATCACGTCACGTTTGAGGATTTTTCAGCAGTAGATATAGGTAGTTAATAACATTAGATGTCTAGCTCACCTTTAATTTACGCCTAGCGTTGAATTTCTTCAAACAATCCACTGTCTCTTGTCTGTGCACCACAGATGCAACACGTTCACGTTGCTAAAATAAAAAAAAAAAAAAAAAGGGAAGGATTAATAAAGTACCTGAATTTATTAGTAAGATATGCACGTTCAAGTGAAAATAATTACGCAGATCCATGGATGTTTTAAAGCTTCGAATGCGGTAATACGTTTCGAAGGATTAACGGTTAACATTTGATTGATTAAATTTTTAGCTTCTGGTGTTACGGTATCCCATTCGGGAGAAGGATACTGTAAAATTAACGTGAAACGTATAAACACTTCGGTCTAGATGAAATATTACCATTTTTGTGTGTAAAAATACACCGTATAAATACGAAAATCTTACATCATAAGCGCCAGCTTTAATTTGAGCATATAACCTATGCTGATCCTCATCCCAAAATGGCGGGTAACCAACTAATAAAATGTATAAAATTACGCCTGGAAAATAACGATAGAAAATTGATGCGATAAAACAACGTGAATTTGACAAGTTGTAAAACTTAATTAATCAATCAAAACTCACCACACGCCCAAATATCTACGGGTTTTCCATATGGCTCTTTTTTCAATACTTCAGGTGATAGGTAACCAGGAGTTCCAGCAAAACCTTCGTTTACGAGGATTACAGAATTATAATTTATCTCAAACTAATGGAATAATTATATCTAGAATACTATACGAAAGATTAACTAACCGAACCATGCTTGTTGTTCACCCTGCACTTCGATAGCGAGACCAAAATCAGCTAATTTAACGGCAGCTCCTTTTGCTTTACTTGCCAACAATAAGTTTTCAGGCTGAAAAGAGAAAATATTCGGTTAAACGAAAAAACGTAACTGAATTTCAGCGGTATAGTGTTATTTGCGAAGTTTTTTAAAAAGTCACAACATTTGAAATACCTTACAACGTTAACAATAAAACGAGAATAATACCAAAAAATACGAATAGGTACATTGTTTTTTAAAAATAGAGCTTTTCACGAGAAACTTATCGTACTTGCTCACATAGTTTTATATTTTGTTGTTTAAATTTCACGAAGTGTTTGTGCGCGTGTTTTATTTTTTGTCTTTATACGTATACATACTTACTTTTTATATGCGGTAAGTATAAATTGTACAGATACGTTGAAGTAAGTACAAATACATGTTTAAAAATGCGAGCTCATTTTCCATCGACACGTAAGTAAGTATTTTATTTTCAGTATTGAATAAATTGGTATGTATCTAGCTATCTAACATCGTTACACATTAATAAAATATGCATCGACGTTGATGGTCGAAAATTGATTATTACACGTCAAATATGGTAAAGGCTCATTCTGAAAGCTTACGTGTAGATAAATTACCAAAAGTGAAAATACGTATTAGATAATTTGAAAAACAATTTCGATTTTGGCACATTCTCACGTCAAGGATGGCTAATTATCTCAGCATTACACGGTTTTCATAATCTCATTTATGAACCAATGCAAATTTCGCTTACAATTAAACCAAAAGATGAAAAAAAGATAGAGACCATGTGGAACTCCGAAAAGAAATGATCATTATCGTCGTCAATACGATGTCAAATGTATAAATCAGTTTTTTTCCCCTCATTAGTATTATATCTTCAGTCGAAGGAAATTCGACATTGGGGACTAAGGTAACTGTTTCTTCAGAATTTTAATATAAAGTTTAAAAGCTTACAAATTATGTTTGATAGTCTTAAAATTGTTTTGTTTAATTTATTGAACCAACTAAACCTTCGTAGATAGTTATTATGATCATTGATAAGCATCTTTTCGCTCACACGAGTCTTAGAAAATTAGTAAAAAACTGATTTACTTTTAAATCTCTGTGCACTACGCCATTCTGATGACAGTGATTCACACTTTCGAGAATTTGCTGTATACAATGGGAAGCATCTGCCTCACTATAGAATTCTCTAGCTACTATGTCTTCAAATAATTCTCCACCAGTGACTCTGAAATGAACAAGAATATATTTAACATTTAAAAAATATAAGTGATATGTAAACTTTGTAATTCTTAGTCGTATGTAACTCAGTCAGCACGATTAATTAAAGTATACTCTATTGTCTATTCGAGTCAGAAATAGTACAATCACTATTACTTTTTTCATAGCAAATGCATCACGTACTAGATTATATTAAATCTGAAATTTGAATTACAACAATGACAAGCGAAAGACAAAATTTTTAAAAAGTCAAATTTCTACAGTAGAATTAGTTTTTTGATGAGATGGCAACACTGCATAAAAATTCAAGGGTTGAATTATTCTGAAGTCGCTAAATTAGTTTATGATTTATCGAGTATTCCTTCAAAATTTCAAAATCAACATTTATTCATCAACTAGAAATTAATGCTGAACTATTTTATATTTTTTCTCCGTCAGTATTCCTATAATTTTCATGAATTTGTAAGTTACTGATGGAAATCAGGAAATTACAGAGATCTTTATTTTATTGAACGATGATTTCCTGGAAATTTTATATTACACCATTTGGCTACACAATTTTCTTGATAGTAGAATGCACATGTGATAACGGTAATGGAATCTGAAAACGTGCAGTTTTTTTGTTTGCGTGGTGTAAGTATCGTATACTTATGGAGTTTTTGTTATTCATAATGTGGTTTTAATTATTATATAAACTATAAACAGTCGTATTTACTTAAAAAATAATGCCAACAGTATCAACTTACAAGTCAAAAACTAGGTAATGAAAATTTTCTTCTTGTATACTATCATGTAATCTAACTGGAAACAAAAAGAAACAAACGCGAACGATATTAGTAAAGCGCTCATTGTAAGTAACTAATAAGTACACTAATGAACAAGTAAAATTATTTGTTGATTTTTGCAGGAAATTGAAAATCCAATGATATCATTATGGAAGAGATTTTGTAGCAATCTGTATCGGATTAATATTGATGACCAATGTGGTAAGTGTATGGTAGTTTTGCCAAAATTAACTAATTATTTTCAGAATGATTATTTTATAAATTTTAATACGGAAAATTGAGTTTCGTTTCATTAGTTTCATTCAACTTGACACCTCGGAAAAAGTGAACAAATACTCATTATCCAATAAGATGTTTGAAAATTACCAAATTAAGAAATCCTATTGGCTAATTAGCATTTTTTGTTTACTTTCTTTCCAGTGCCAAGTTGAATGAAACACGACTGTAGTGTTTATGAATTATAAAAGAGTTATTTCAGTTTGTAGCCGAAATAAAAACTAAAAAGCATCACAGGGCGTTGCTTTTTGATCATGATTTTCTTGGAATAAAGGAATAGTTTATACCAGCCTGATTTTCATTGACAATATGACATAGAAAATCGAGCTAAAAATAATTCTAACAATTTAATCTGGTTCACCATACATTGCCTGCTACATTTTGTATAAATTTATGATAATGACAAATTTGTAAAACCGCCTTTACTGGATTTTTTCCAAAAATTCATCTTGTTTGTGTCGTTATTATCTCAAAAACGTAGGCAATCAACATTATAGGCCTGCAAGCTATAGCCGGTAGTCATAATGAACAAACAAGAAAAAAATGAAGTCGACGTTGTGGTTGTTAAAGGTAATAGGTATGTGCGTATTTTGACATGCAAATTGCAAAAGCCAATTAATTTTGATGGGTGGAGATTGCGATCTTGTTATTGATTTACATTCAAATACCCTAAAGTTGGGTTGAAATTTAAAGAGGACTAAATCCCCAACGTAAGGTTAGGTGGGTATACTACATGTAGCTATTTTGAAGCAGTAATGTGGCTCGATTATATAGTCGACTAACTATACACGCGAAACTCTAAATAGGTACCATAGAGTTGGTTCGTTTTATATTTTGTATACTGTATAAGTGGGTTAGCTCAACCGCAGAAATGTAAACTTATCAAACTTACCTATATTCGGATGCTGTAGCTTTCTACAAATTCGAGCTTCGCGTTCGAGTTTCTGAAAGTCTGTGAACATAAATAAACATTACCATTCACGTTAGAATAAGAAAAATTAAAAATTTCGGATTCATATTTTGTAGCCTATGCGCTTAGAATATCTAGGTATTTCGATATAAGTAAGTTAAGTATAAATGATGAATTATAGTCTTTTTCACTCGAACGAGAAATACATAATATACTATATTTTCCTCTCATACTTTAGTAAACATGGAAATATCCTTTCATTAAAATTTATAATTACTAAGAAATAAGCCGATGGTTTAATTAAAGTCGATATTTATGAAAGAGATAGAGTTTGGGGTTACCAATGGCGGCGCCTGACGCTTGAAGGTGGCATTTGCCCAAAATAGCTATTCGTTTTGAATTTCATTTGAAATTTTAATAAAGTGAAAGTTTATTCGAAATGGAATTACCTCGTTTAAGTTTTTTCTCTTTCAGCAAACTATTTCATTGGTATTGTAGTAGGCTTTAGTTTATATTCGCTTGTTTTGAAAGTCGCATTACTATATAAATAGAATTTCCTCGCGGATGGTAAATGAAGCTGAGATATTTATTTGTTAATGAGTTTTCGTAGAGAAATGTTGAGAAGTTTTAGAAAGATTTTTTTCAATATTTTAAATATTTAAATTATTGGTAATGATTTATTTTATATTCTAGCCATTCTTCGTTTGTGGAAAGAGCTTTAAACCATAATGACTGCAGTATTTTCGAAACACATTGTGTCAAAATATCGTATCCAGAGAGTTAAATACCGCTCGAACCAAATAGTAAATTAACATTTTCGGCGCGTTTATTTCCAACAAGACGCCAAATTATTTGACGAAAGCTGGCATCGTTCTGTACGATTTTTCGTACGCGGGTCAAAGCATCTTAGAGTAAATTTTTTCGCGACTACTATCAACGATAATTTATGTTGGCGCGTGTATTTGTGTACGTGGTCGTCTGTGTCCGGTAAAAATAGTAAACATGGATGAATAAAGTATCTCCATAGTAAATGAGATAAAAATTACAAAAAAAAAAAAATATTGAGGAAGAAAAAAAACAAGAGGGGTCTCGTTATTTAAATGTCGCATTATGCATTTCTGAAAGTTGTATGTATATTATTTTTATACAAAATAATAACATTAAAATAAAAATAAAATAAATAAGAGATAATGACCCGTTAAGCGTTCGTTCTAGTGTACAGAATATGGTAACGAAAAATGTGAACTGACAACAAAAACACAAAAAAGCACGACAAGAATAAAAAAAATCATGCTTTTTTAGACTGATTTTCGTGAAATATTATAATTATGTGAATTTAAATCGTAATCAGGGGCAAGCATAGAAGGGGTTCAATTGCGGAAGGAGGGCTAGAAAGTCGACATCAACAAAAGGCACATCTAGGACCTATACGAAATCTACATACCAAACATCAACTTCCTAGTCCAAGAAGGAGGGAGTTACGCGAGGAACAAAATCGAAAAAAAGAAAAATCGACCTTAATACTACATTTTTGAGGCTGTGAGAGGGACACAATGAGGCTGGAAATTCGAGACTCCCAAAAGTCACATCTAGTTGCCCTACTAAATCTTCATACCAAATTTCAACTTCCTAGCTCAATTTGGAGGGAGTAGGCAGAGTTATGCGAAGAACGAAATGAAAAAATAAGAAAAATCGACCAAAAAACACATTTTTCAGGCTGTGAGGGGGGGGGTGCAATGAGGCTGGAAATTCGAGATCCCAAAAAGGCTCATCTAGAAGCCCTGCTAAATTTACATACCAAATTTTAGCTTCGGGTGAAGTTATGTGAAGAAAAAAAACTCAAAAAACAAGGAAAACCGACCAAAAAAATCACATTTTTGAGGCTGCCATAGGGTGCAAAGAGGCTGAAAAGTCAAGACCACTAAAATGTACTTGTATGACCCCTGCTAAGTCCACATACCAAATTTCAACTTCTTCGCTCAATTTGACGAGGAGATAGGGGAGAAACAGCCCCTTTTCAAGGTCAAAAACGGAAAACCCTCCATATCTCCCTTACTAATGAACCTAGGGGCTGATTTTTAGATACATTATGCAACTTTGGATTGTATATTGATTGGCTGAATGAGAAACAATTTTTACGATTTTAGCTTCCTCAGCGCCCCCTCCCCCTAATTTGGGCAACACTGAATTTGGATCCGAAGTTATTTCCAATCCAGAATATCAAATGATACTTGACTTGAAGTCTATTCCCCAAATTTGATCAATTTTGGCCCGTACCGAGCTGAGCAAATAATTTTTCAATTTTGAGGGGGTTAAAATAAAAATGAAAATAAATATCTGATATGCGATCAAAAACGGTGGTCTTCTGAGATTACAAAACGGATTTTGTTGATATCCTCCCCCCTCCACACCTCATACACCATAGTCGATAAACCGAATAGAGAAAATCGGGCCAAAAATCAAAGCAATGTGTTGCTTTTTGAACCTGATTTTTGTATAATGTAATAGGAGTCAATTCTAAGTTGGTGAAGATTAAGATTATGTGCAAGAGATAGAAGCTGAAAAGCAATAAGTCCTCATACTTTAGTCAATTCCATCACCTCAAGATGTCACTCTTACTCTTCTGTTGAGGAATTTTCATAAACGTTTAATTTTTCAGAAATGAAATTTTGTGTACGGTGAGCAAAAGAGACGATATCAAAGAGAATTTCTCAGAATCACGTTCTCTCTCACATTAATTTCGTATGGTTACGCGATTCAATTTTGAAAGAGAAGATAGCAAGATGTAGAGAGCTAGAGACATGTCCTTTGCGACCTGAAAAAGAAAGCTTACCGAATAACAAACAATTACTAAACCCCTAATTTAAACAATGTGCGTAATGTGGAAGATGTTCGTTCGATTATCGTAACTGTTAAAGCGAGTAAACAATTTGCTAGTGTACCGTTTTATGGTCGTGTAAAAGAGACGAGTAGAGGAAGCAGAAGGCTAGGGTAACCAGTGGTAGCGCAACGTCGGTTATGGTAAATTATATTTTGAGAGAAAATTAAACTCCGCTTTTCTCAGTTTCCCTTCGCTATTTGTAAGTCGGTTTGGTCTTTTGAATAGCACGTATCTAAGGGTTAATTACATGCGAGTTTCGATTTGTTTATTTCCGTTTCACGTTCAAAGGGACTCATCTTTTCTGCGTTTCCAATTCCACGAGTCACGCGAAATCGTTTCGAAGAAAATTTTCTCGCGCATAGCGAACAATATTCGCATTTAATTGGCAAAATTAGTTGCCGAATACGCGTTAATTTTATTGTTTCATCGTAAAAGAAAATTAAGTAAAGGTTTCGCCAACGATAATACGTACGATTTGCTTTTAGATTAAGTAGGCGAATGTCCGAGTCCGAACAAATACCTATGGAAAAATTACCAGGCCTATGTGACTTTGCCATTTAGGCAGTTGAATTCGGTTTGATTTGGTTTATTGATATAAACGCGTGTTTAAACTTATACATATACATAGACATTATGTAGATATTATTCGAGTGATTATTAAAACACGACGGAGGTTATTATCACACGAGACAGATAGTTGTACACGCGCTGGCGGTCTATTTTTTGGAGTTTGCGCATCGCATAATGGCAGGGAAAAGAGATACAGAGAGGAGAGTGCAGATGTAGGCAGATGGTTTTATTGACGTTATTTAGAAAATTTCATTCCGCAGTCATAGTCGTCGTCGCGTATACGGCCTCGTGTGAAAATTGTAATTAAATTTTATGCACGTTTACGTACCGCTAGGTACATTTTGTTTCCCTGTAGAATGAGAAGATGAAGCCTCGCTGGCTGCTAATGATCAACATATACCACCATTATTACGTAGGTTAGGTACTACCTACTACTATACCTACTTGTTTATATGTTCTATGTATCTATTTAGATCTACCTATAGTATGTAGCTCTATGTATGTAGATGTACCTAACCTACTATGCGGAAACGACAACGATGAGGTGGTTAATACGGAAAGTGTAATCTTTCGCCGCTGGGGTATTTATATATTCCCATTTACGTGCATAGGCTTTTAAGTACCTACCTACATAGCTATAATAACAATATGTAGGTAGCTAAATTGATGCGACGGCTGATAGCTAGATGGATACATTGGGAGAATACAATGTATAAGCGAGCTCGTCGAAAGCACCCTAGCTGAAGGCGAAAATTCAACCGGCTGGAAATTTTATGCTCGCATCGTGTTGTAGTATCCGAGGGTGTAATGTAAATAAGATCGTGTCGTCGAATTTTTTTTTTTTTTTTTTTTTTTTTTTTATTTTTTTTTTTTTGATTTTTTTTTTTTTTTTTTTTTTTTTCGAATTCATTATTTTGTAGAAAGACATACTTATACGTGACATCGATGCTTCATGACGTCTTGAATTTCGATCGTATGTATAACGCGAAATTCTTCCATAATCTTTTTTGTCACGAGTACGTGACGTATATATTTATCATGGGTAAATTTATTAACGATAATTTTGCCTTTTTGGGGGGGAGGGGGGTATTTTTGACCCTGTATAGATGGCTACGAAGATATTTATTTTACTTCAAAGGACATACCGGACATACCGTTCATACCGCCCATACCGCCTTCAATATCGAACAATGATTGTTAGGTAGTTAAAGGAAGAAGAATCCTTCTATAGCTTATAGATATGCAGTGTTGTGTCATGTGTCGCCTTATAAATGATTGAAAAACAGGTATAATTAGAACTCCGAGTTGATGGAAATAATCAATTTTTTGACGGTTTCAGATTCCGTTATTTTGGTTTAAATACGAAAAATAAAGAATCCTGTTTACGTTTTTGGTTTGGTTTTTCTAATAGCATTGTAGTTAAATTTATTACTCTGCTCCACTACCAATCATAATCGCTCAAATTCGACCAGTAGGTTTTAGATTAGCCTCGAATTAGATATAAATACGAGTGAGAATGATCTAAGAGTCAAGATGTAGTTAGTCCAAATTTAAATGAGGGGTTGCTAAGAAACAGAAATCATAAAAATGGGTGCGTTTATGAACCAATTGATAGAGAATCAATAGGCCTTCTACGTAAATTAGGAGAGAAAAGCTACCAATTTTTCTCGATTTGGAACTTGAAAAAAATCCTTTGTGTCATACCCCCTCCCCCTCCCCCTCATTCATGCTGTACGGCTAAAATTTGACGCTGAAAGCTTAGTAGATTAGTTCATTATTGGCGATTTTCGTGTTATTTTTATCATGATATCATCCTTTGATGATTCTGAAAAAATTGTACCAAATTTTTCATGATTTTCCAACAATTTTCTTCACTTTTTACAGATTTTAGTTAATCTAACAATTTCTTGCATTATGTAGATCAATCTTCAACCGTTTTACAACATTTTTTCCTGATTTTCAATAGATTTTTCGCACTTTGCACCAATGTTTATTTAATGTTTATCTGATTTTTGATAATTTTTAAAGATTTTTTTCCATTTTTGGATTGATTTTCACCAACTTGTTAACATTGTTGCGTATTGTTTAATCAATTATCTATACTTTCTATTTATTTATTTTTTTAATTTGTACATTATTTTCGATGATTTCTAACGTTTTTTTTTCCTCAATTCAGGTTAAGTTTTGCCGATTTTTTTAACACTTTTTTGTAATTTTTGATAATTTTTTACATTTTTTACAAAATTTTCAATGTTTTTCGAGTCAATTTTCATACATTTTTCTTTCAAATTTTTACTTGATATTCGATAATTTTTTTATCCAGTTTGTCACATTTTTACCCCTGATTTTCGATGATTTTCAACGATTTTTTTCACATTTTTGGTTAATTTTCACCCATTTTTCCGTAATTTTTGATGAATTTTTTGCACTTGTTACCTATTTTTTTCAATTTTTACCCGATTTTCTATTATTTTGTAACGATTGTTTTCATAATTCAAGTCAAGTTTTACCTATTTTTCAATAATTTCGTGATTTTTGATCAATTTTCCGCATTTTTTATCCAATTTTCGATATTTTCAACAATTTTTCTCTTATTTCAGATCAATTTTCATTTACTTTTTTCAAATTTTTACCTATTGCTCGATGATGTTTAACAATTTTTTTCATTTTATAGCTCCCTTTTCATCCATTTTCAAACGTTTTTTCGTGAGTTTTGATTAATTTTTTGTACTTTTGTTCGAGTTTTTCAAATTTCCACCCGATTTTCGGTAATTTTTAAAGATATTTTTCCCAATTTTAGTCAATTTCCATCTATTTTTAAAAAGTTTTTCGAGAGCTTTTACCCATTTATTGGACTTTTTATCCAGTTTTTCAAATTTTTACCTCATTTTTGATGATTTTTAACAATTTTTTGCATTATTTAGGCAAATTTTTACCTATTTTTCAATATTCTTTCGTGATTTTTGATTGGTTTTTCCACTTTTGTTTTAGTTTTTTTTAATTTTCGCCTAATTTTTGATGATTTTTGAAAATTGTTTCACAATTTCAGTTAATTTTCATCCATTTTTCGAAATTTTTCGAGATTTTTGACGATTTTCAACACTTTTTTTTTGTATCTCAAGTTTTACTTATTTTTCAACATTTTTTCGGTATTTTTGATCAAGTTTCTGCATTTTTATCCAACTTCCGATCAATTTTTCAGTATTTTTTCGTATTTTAGTAAAATTTTTACTTTACGAAACTTTCAACGATTTTTTTCATATTTATATGGATGTGTCTTATGGTCGGGTAGGGGGGAGGAATCGTTCTGTGAAAATCGTCACGTAGAACCATCACGTTTTTGTGTTATGCCTTTCCAGTATTGCCAATTACATTGATTTTCCATCAAACTTCCCAATGAATTAAGAAAAATAGAGAAATGTAGCGTTAGAATTGAATTTTTGGTAACATTTTTAACGAAATGATAAATTTTGTATATTCAGTGCTGACAATCAAAATTTTTTGACAAATTTCCTAATAAATTTAAAAAAATGGAATTTAGGTAATCTGTTAATTTTTTTAAGTGTAACGTTTTCTTTAAAAAAAAATGAAACTTAGCGTTAAAATTTGGTTGGTATTGGTAAGATTTTTCCAAGGAATGAACAAAAGGTAAAAAAATAATGGTCAATTTATGGATTCTATGTTCGAATGTCTAACATGATAAGTCATCAAATTTGAATAAATAATTTTTGCTAAAAAAAAAACTAGTTTAAAGGTGATTTTATAATTTTTATGAAAAAGATGTGAAAAGAAGTGTAATAATTGATTCTGCTAAGTTTATGATTGTAGGATATTTGAAGATGAATTTTATTGGATAGGGCAGAGGTAGAACAGCACATATGAATGTTGAAAAAATGATGAATCTAACCTTCTCTATTAAATTTCATGTAAATTGAAGAATTGACTTGATATGAAATACCAAGTATCAGAAACTATAGGTCACTAAAATTAATTCGAATTGATATCTCATATAGTTTAAACATTTAGCCAAACAAGAGAAGTGTGTAAAAAAGTTTTCTCTTCGTTGTCTTCCTTGTGTAACTCCAAAGGAATAAAGAAAAACTTGAAAATATTACCCTAGTTTATAGAAGTACATTAATATTCAAACCGCGTTGAATTTTTTTTTTGCACTTACATAAGAGTTGGAAATTTATCAACGTTTTGAAGTAAATTTTCGTTTCCACAAAGGGTCTATAACTACAACATTGGTTCCCTCGAGACTAGTCGTACCATTTGTGTGCATTTCTCATTAAACGAAAATTCGATAACTATTTAAATACAAACGTATTAGACTACATAGACTTAGCATTGGGACAAATATAGAAGTAAATCGAATTAATTTATTAAAATGGGACCGAAGCTGTGAAGGACGAGAACGACGAAAGACCGGCACCGGCGTCGGCGCTAATACCAATTCTTGGAAATACGCGATCAAATTTTTATCAGTTTCGCGTATAATTTAGGTAATGCATTCGACGTTATTTTATTCAATTATTTTTCTTTTTTGCTTATCGCGTTCTGTTAGTAATTGAATTCGAAACTAGCTGCGGTGTATTATTGTGCATAGCTCATCGTATAATTGATGTTAAACAGAACAGGCATACAGAAAGAAGGGTATGGTGTATGGTTGGGTTGCGGTGAGACTATACTAAATTTAATGGATTTTGATATACGAACGAAGCCAATCCAGTTGCTCGGTTTATTTTAAACAAAATGAAGTAAGAACGCGAGTGAAAATTGTATGTATTATGATGTAAAATTCCACGTAGTACTGTACATATATATATATGTATATTTTTTTTTCATTGCACATACGTAGGGATCAGATGTTAGGTTTGGGTCGCTCTTATACAACCCAGTTGAATGATAATTTATAAATTTTAAACCTTCCAACGTAATGGCAACTAAGCTTATATAATATTTTTTCCATGCTCTCGATCGCTGTACATGGGTCTTTTCGTGATGCAAAAAACTAATACGCCAAGAGCGCATATGTCCTTGTTAAAATATGTAAAAAGCATACAGGCTATATGAGCTTTTCTTTTTCCTCTCGCCCTCCTTTGCATCCGTCCTCAGTGTGCGGTTTCCAGACGAGTCAAGCCGTGTCGTTATAACACGCCACATTATTATAACCACAGTAGCTTTTTAGCCCACTACAGAAAGGGATGTATTTTTTAAAATGCAAAACGCGTCGTGTCTGGTATTCTGTACCTACCTAGTTGGGTGCTTTTTTTTTATAAGTGGAAAAACTAAAATGTGGAAGACGTGTAATGTAGAAATTACCGTGAAAGATTTGCGCTGCTCGAATAAATCGCGAGGATATCAATATTCAAAGCGAACCTCGCTGGTATACATTAAAGTCTTACGCGGAACAAGAACAAACCCGCCAGCGAAATGTGCTTCGGGATAAATTTAAGCATAATTTATCGTAATGACTCGACAAAAAATAGAAATATTATTTACACATTAGAAATACTTGGGTAGTAAATTTCGTTGCAATTTAGAAATACACTGAATTCTGTAAAAGTATAAAACACAACGTATCTTCGCTACAACTACTATTGCTGCGCTGTTTGCCGAGAAAACAACAAATAAAGGCTAATGACGATGTGTTTTCGTATGTACCTAAGCCCGACATAAATTTAGCAATCTTTATTCGGCGTATTTTAGTTGTTCGAGGGAAAAAGTTTCACATAAGGAGTTCGAATACAATAGCAGAACAAATAAGAGTGAATATTTTTCCATAACGAAATGTTACAGTTTCCACATTCAGCCTACTACGACTGTAATTTTGTTCGTTTTTGTACACAAGAAGAAAGAAACGATAAAATGGAGAAGTGAAAAAGTACGATGTACGGAAATCCTATTGATATTAATGACGTTAAAATGGTATAAAATTTATAAACTTATTAGCCTTCGGTGGAATACATTTTTTTTCAAGTGGGATTTTCATTTCAGTTTTGATTCAGTAATTTTGTTTGATTTTGTTTGATTTTTCATAGTAAAATTAAAATGAAGGGTGGAAAATCCATTCCACGATCCAAAAGGTTTATTTCGATCATTTTTGATCATCTGTGATACTTATTTATACAGGGTGTTCCATCTCGATAGTATCTCCTTTATACTACAAGTAGTTAAACTAAGATTACACCCATGTAGAATGGTTTGCATATTTTAATTATCATAGGGGTCCAGTTATTCTGGTTTAAAATTTTGTTAAAAATTTACAGGTCTAAATCTGAGTAATAGTGGACTGTGGATCATACTTTTAGTTGAAAATTGGAAATAAAAATGTACAACAGATTCAAAGAAGCGTATAAAAGCTAAGTATATTTTGAAAAATTAGAACATTTTGACAAATACCGAATGTTTTGCATTAACCTCTTTTCCCTTATACCGGTGATAGGTCAATTCATTAGACGTATGTGTATAATGGTTAGCATACCTAAAAAATCGAAAGGGCTGAGATATGCTATTTTCAAAATTTCATTTTCGCACAAACCTGCTACTCAGTTTGAAAATTTATAGAAAAACATTTATCACAATAAAAATGCACTGTTTGCTTTAAAATACAGTGTATTCTGTCTACTGTGGGTCGAATTTTGATTTTTTTTTGGGAATTTGCATACAGTGAGGTCACAATAGTTACGAAATGACCTCAAAAGAATGTGGTAAAAATTTTAGTCTCCCAACTCAATTTTTTAAACTTTCAGAAATCACTGTTTAAAGTTTGAGTATTTTTAAAAACTTTTAAAAAATTATTTTAAAAAAATTTGAAAATTTTGTTCAAAAACGAAATTATTACACTTGTTTTGACCCAAAATGACCACTGGCGGCATTTTTTCACGACTGCTTCATTTTTCAGGGATTTTCAAAAGCCATTTTTTGTGATTTTTCACAATTTTTAGATAAATTTGGAAGGAAATTTTTTTTGAAAAATGCCCCTCTGTAATCAAATCAAGACATCGATTGAGCGCAATATTTAAAATTTTACATTTCTTTCTTTATTAGAAAATAACGTTCACGGTTTCTGTTGAAGCCATAGAGTGGAGTGTGAGCTGCTGCTCATTTTAAAAATTTTTAGTGGAGAGCTCATAATAGTTTCTTCAGAAGTTATCAACTATAAAATGAAAAAATTGAAAATTTTCTACAAAATTTTTTAAACCTATATCGTCACAGTTTGTAAACCACTTTATCCTCACTCTTGATTTTTTACCAAGATCCCTCACTCATATTGCTTGCCTTGTGGCGCAATAATTTTGCTTTTCTCGCATTTATCTGCAAAATTAGGATTTTTACCAATTTTTGTCTTAAAATGACTAAACATTTTTTTTTTGAATTAGCTTTTTTTTCTGCGTATAAATGCAACCCTCGGGGAGTAACCACTCCAACCACTGAGTTAAAGGTGTTTTCCCCTTCATTTAAAAATTTTTTAATGAGGTGCTCATAATAGCTTTTTCAAAAGTTATTCACAAAAAAATAGAAAAGTTACAAATTTTTAGTCAAGTTTTTTTGTATTTATTCAGTCGTATTTTACGAACCACTTCACACGTACTTTTGATTTTTATATCGCACATACTCGAGACTATACGCTGTGTTTTTGAGCAAACAGCAAATTTTCATCATTAAATTTTGTTTCAATAAATTTTCAAAATGAACAGCAAAGCCTCCTTCGATTTTTTGGGTATGCTAACCATTTAACTTGTGAGTCTCGTGGGTTGACCTATTACTGATATAAGGAAATAAAGATCGATGCGAAACATCCGGTACATTAAATTACTTTTAAAAATATCTTCAAAAGTTTGAAACTATCTCAACATTTTATACGAACCAAAAAAAATTCTCAGAAAGAAAAAAAAACGCTAAAAAGCGAGGAAAAATTCCTCCCATCGATACACAATTTGGCGGTTATTTAATTACACGTTCGTGTTCAATCGTTTAACTACGAGTATATGGAAAACTACGTACAAGTATTTTCTAATTGTAATCACCCTGCACTGGCTTCAGGGCGCTTCGAAAAACTATAGCTCCATCGTCGTTCTCTAGCCGTTAAAATTGAAGTCAACTCGAACTCCAGAAAGAGTTTTCAAATTAATTTTACGAGTTGATTCCATTATCGAGTAGCGAGCCAAAGCTGAGACGATATAGTAATCGAATTAGAAGAGAAAAAGTCAACGAGAAGGATCATGATTGATTATGTCGTTGAAGATGTAACGTCGGCGTTGATTGAATCGATATTTGAACGTCGCGTCGATAGAAAAGAAATAGCTAGTTATGCTATACGAGTAGGATGGCAAGTACCTGAGAATATATGGCTTTTAGCGAGCGTAAGCGTACTGTATATCGAGATGATCGAATCAGTGAGAAATGATATTATACTGCGAGAACCTTGTAACGAAGCTAGCTAGCTTCGTTTGTGATAATGAAATTACCTAAGTGACACTCAATAAAATAGGCTAAGATGTTGGAAAATTGTAAATTGTATAAATGAGACAACGAACCGACGTTTTTGATAATTCAATTTGTAACGTGTTAAAAGCGATATTCCGAAGTTTTTTTTATTTTTTTATTTTTGGAGCAGCTAGCAAAATGGTTGGTAAAATTATGTGTTAGTACGAGAAAAAACACGTCGATGGGTACGAAACAAAATGTACCTAAAGTAAAAAGGAGAAATGTCATAAGTTGGTTTGAAAATTCACGAGTAAAAATTATCGATTTGATAAAAAAAAAATGGTATTTTAACTCATTTTATTGTTTTATTCGTTGTTTTCTTCACATTCAAGGTAAATTTCATTCATTTTTAAAGCAAAACTGTTTCAATGGGTAATTGCGTATGTTTGAAATTGAACCTCTGCTTGAATAATTAAAGCTGATCATTTAGGATATGAGGCAATGTCATTTCTAAGCCTTTTATTCTATTCTCTTTATCCTACCCGGCTGTGTACGTAACGATGAGTACAATTTCAGAATAAAATGAACAGTAAAACTTACCTCTGGCTGATAATTTCTTGGTATTTATAATTTTGGCAGCGAATTCCAAAGCGGTAGCTTTTTGTACACATCTTCGAACTATTGAAAATGCTCCTCTGTAAAAAAAAAATAAAAAGATGAATATTAGTTAATTAATATTGCATTTTTTAACAATATTTATTTGTAAATTAGTGTGATTATAATTTTTTCAAAGAATTTCTCATTTGGAAATTTTTAAAGAGGAAGAAGGTGGTAGTATAAAAGTGAAGACATGAAATATTTCAACAGGTTATAGCAGGTCAAGAAAGGTTAATCCACCTTGAAAATTTTTTTCAAGCAATTTTTCACTCCCAAAAGGTTAACCACGACGAATAAGCGTTTCGACATTAATTTTGGACCCATCTTGTCAGTTTTTGCCGGTCAGGGCCATAATTAATACGTTTTTCTTCCTGATTTTTAACCTGATTTTCTAGGCCATATTGCCAAGAAAAATAGCATATTACGAACTGTCCACCTACGGTAGACATTTGGGGAGGGGGAGGGGTAAACTAACTCTGTTTCAGTATACTAGAAAACCACGAAGACTAACAAATTTTTGAGCATATCAAATATTTATTTACTTTTTAGCCTGATTTTCTATCTCATATTGTCAATGAAAATCAGGATATTACGGTATATGACTTTCAGCTAATGGAGGAGGGGGGAGAAATCAACAAAATCCTTTTTGGGTTCCCAGAACATCATTAAGACCATTTTTGGTGATGTTGATGTCATATATTCATTTTGATTTCCCCCCCCCCCCTAAAAGACTAAAATGATTTACTCTTCTTCTCATTTACCAAAATCGGTGATCAGATATATATGAGTGAGACCGGACTCGGAAAAAAATTCAGTCGTGTCCAAATTTGGCGGAGAGGGAGCTGAGGAGTAAAAATCGCCAAAAATGTTCCAGCCTCCTAGGTGAATTGGAAGAAAAGATATCGATTTTTCACCTTCTTTTTGACCTTGAAAGCCAATTGTTCCTCTCCTTTTTCCCCTCTTAATTGAGCTTAGTAGTTGAAATTTGGTATGTAGATTTAGTATAGGTCCTAAATGTGCCTTTTCGGGGAGTTCGACTTTTCAGCCTCATTAAACCCCCTCACAGCCTTAATTGGTAGTTTTTTCATAGGGTTTTCATATTTTTTTAGTTCGTTCCTCACATATCTCCTCTTCAAATTGAGCCAGGAAGTCGAAATTTGGTATGTAGATCGAGTACAAGTCCTGAATGTACCTTTTGGTGGTGTCGACTGTTTAGCCTTATTCCACTCCCATTTTCCTCACCGCTGACTGATCAGGAAAAGCTATGCTTTTTTCAATTCACATAATTACAATATTTCAAAAAATCAGGTTGAAAAAGCATCGCTTTGCGATGTTTTTTTTTTTGAGTTTATTCCTCGCATATATCCCCTCCAAATTGAGCTAGGTATTTTCAGTAATTGCCTTAGATTTTCCGGTTTAAGGTTTCAAATTTCAACATCCTCCCCTCCCCCCCCCAAAAAAACAATTTTTAAGAATGCTTATTGCTCTTTTTCGAGCTGGTTTTTTTGTTAAAATTTAGTATATAAATTTAACAGGGTCATGGTTTCAAATATTCACTCCAATATGAACAATTGAACATCAATCTCTCCCATTGCGATTTTTATTTTTATTTTTTCGTTATTTTCCAAAGATTAATAAAAATTTAAAGTTTTTCAGATAAATTTTAGAAGATTTGATAAGTTTTAAATTTTTTTTTTAATTTTTAAGAAATTTTTAGACCAAGTTCTGACAATTTAAAAATTTTGAACAGCTATTCTGTAGTGAAAGGTCGAAGTTTTCTTCGAATAAAAAAATAATAATTGACCATGGGATATTGAATACATACGCATTCATCACAATTTCCATGATGCTCTTGTGAAAAATACCACGTTTACTAGCTTTTGTTTCCGGTTAAAAGGAACGAAAAAAATTATTTTGTTTTTCTTGGCTCAGCTCTCTCTCGAGTCGCAAAGAGTTGAACATGTTTTTAAAGCATACTCGACTCACCGGTAAGCCTTTAATAATGAGCAAAATCCAAATAAAATTTTCAGTCATTATTTTTCAACGCAGGTAAAAATTAATTCATCAAAATTAGGTAACAGTTCTTTCGCGAGTGGAATTCACTTATTCGTAGATGATTCGTTGGAATACATTTCCAGTCCAGGTATTCATTGAAGATTTTTCTTCAATTAATAAATCACGAAGTTCGTAGGCGTACGAATGGTTCATTTAAAAATGATTGTTCGAAAAAAGTATATCTCGTTCGGATATTCATAAACTCGAATGACTTTTTAAAGATGCTCTTTCGGTTGACAATTCATTCGAGAAAATTAATTTACTCGTGAGAGCTATTCGAGTGAAAAAAATTCGCGTGAAAAAACTAACTTTAGCAATATAGCTAACCCGTCGTCGTCGTCGTCGGTAGGTAATTAAAAATCTAGCTCTGCCAATTAAATGAAAGCGTACGAAAAAAAATTAATTAAGCGAATATTTTACGAAAAAAAAAAGTATACATAAAAGAGGGAAAATTCTGGCCTTATGTCAACGTTCTGTAGTGTGAAAAGAGAGGTATACCTAAGTAAGTACATTTTATAGTGTACGAATTGTACGTGTTAGATGAGGTAGGTAGGTAGCTACTAGCTACCTAGCTAGCTGTAGCTAGGTACTAGGTAGGTAGGGTTTGAAGTAAACACAAGCGAAATGTACATATGCATTTACATACGTATGTGAGCATGTACGAAGCGTACAAATAGATACACTGTGACTGAGAATATATCGTATCGTATCTCGTCGTTTGTCATTTTCACCATTTTTTTTTTTTTTTTTCTTTACGCTTTACTGAAATCATTTTGGGTGTAAAGAGTGCGAAAGGAAACGTTATAAATAAAGTTTATTCAAAGAACGCGTTAATTTCCGTCGACGACGCCGACTACACCTCAACATAGTAGTAGCTCGACGAATGAAAGGCTGAAAGAACCTACAATGAAGAGGATTTTCACGCCAAGAAGAAACAAATGTTAGGTATACGTACATTAAGGTACGTGTAAACGGTACACGTAAAATGTACACAATAAAGAAAACACCGACATCGCGAGTGCAGCGACATTTTCATTATCAATTAATTTGCGGCGCTGTGTATGTGTTGTAGTGTGTAGTGTGTCCTACACTTACACATAGACATATGTACGTAGAGAGACGAACGAAATATAGATTGTATGTATACAGATACTTGTCGTCGTATACCTTTAAACACGTTTCGTGCACGTCGATTTCGTATGGGTATATTACACTACGTACGATGTACTGAGGACGACGATGCAGGAGGCAGGTAGTGGCGGCGAGAAAAAAGATAACACTCGTTATTAAATTTACAGAAATATTTACACAGCTGGGTCATTCGACACGTCAATACGCTAGTACGCATACACGTGGTGATGGTGACCACACACCTCGTCACCACCATTTTACATCATTCTGTCCCTCTTTTTACGTAGCGTAGTCGGTACTAAGTACGTCTTCTTCTCTTTTTATTTTTTATTTTGGTAGCTTTTTTTCATTGAATAGCTAATCGACCTCGAAGCTTGACAATTTTATACCTACATCGACACGAATCAGCTAATTATTTCGTGGACGATAGTTAGGTATAGGTGTGGTGAGAGGTACCTACCTACCTACATGTATAAGGGTGATTTAGCTAGATTTACGCTTCTGGCGAGTAAATAAAGGTAAAAGCGTAGGGTGTCTGGAAAAGTTTAAAGGGTGGCCATTTTCGTAATTACAAGTGTTTACTATGCCTGCCTACCTGTACCTACGTATAATATCTATATATTTGTATGGAGTTTTTGAAGGATTAAAAATCTTAATTAGTAGGTTATTAAGGGATTTAAACGGTGTTCTGAATTTGATAGGAGAATGTTCGTTTTCGAGCAGGGTGGTAATTGGATAGATTTTTTGTAAACGTATAATTTTTGCAATTTTCGCCCGAAAAATTTGAAAACTTTTATCTTTAGTTTTAATTCATGCAGACATGTGTTACGTTCTAGACCATTTGGGGGCTTGAAAATGTGCAGACTACACGCGGATTATTATATTAATGTAATGTTTCCTCGTTTTGAAAAATAAACGTGATCTAACTTTTTGTACGTTTTTATTTTCAGCCATGCAGGTACATTACATACTCGCCTAATTATTTACCATCAAATATTTTTACTGATAATGTGACGTAATTACAGAAAAAAAATTCTTGGAAAATGTTTATTTCGCTTTAGAGCAGGCTTTGTATGATGAAATCGGCCTGTTCGAGGCTTTATTATTTTGGATGAATTTTAAACAGACTAATTAGAGTGGTAAAATAATAGAATAGGCGGTAATATTATTTTACGACAGACTAAAATCGTATCAGTATGTAATGGTTCGGTTAAAAATCTGATAAATTTACCCATCCTGGGTGAGATTTTTTTCATCTTATTTCATCATTAGCAATAGTTAATTGGCCGGAGGGTTGATGTGAGATCACATCCTTCCCTCCCCGAGCCACTTGTGAAATGGACCTCGAGTAGTTTCTTGTACGATCTCATAAATGTAGAGCTAGACCTTTAGGCTCACTTCGTTACCGGGGCTTTTTTTGTGTGTAGTTCACTAAAAATGATATCACAATTTGTTTTATTTTACTTCCCAGAACTGACCGAAATCGCTCAAATTTGGTCAGCAGACTTGGATTAGCGGCGGATAAGACGTATATTAGTTGTAATGATTTTGAGTCAAAATTTTATCATGTTCAAATGTGAGGAGGAGCTGAGGGGCTCAAAAATCCTGAAAATTATTCGTTTTTTGAACCAGTCGACAAAGAATGAAAAGTCAAATCAGCTTCGTACGTTAATTAAGAAGAAAGATATGCGGAGTTTCACCCTTTTTACATGGAAATGTCCTAAGGCTGGGACTCATTTTCGGAAAACGTCACGTTTTTGATGTGGTGTTTTTGATTTTTGATCAAAAACTTGAAAAATTGAAGAATGTCAAATGTCAAATTAAAATAATAAAAAAATTGAAAAACAAAAATGAAAAAAAAAATGAAAAAGTTATAAAACTATAAAAATAGAAAAAAATAAATAAAAAATAATAAATTTTTTTTTAAATAAAAAAATTTTAATTTTGAAAAATTTTAAATGGATATGTCTTGGGGCTGAGGAGTATTTTCTGTTAACCTTAAAAAAATGAAATATCTCGTATACGCCCCCCACCATAAAATATGACATGTATACTTAGTCGGCGCCCTAGACTTCTCAGCCTCTTTGCACCCTCCCTTCCCCGCCTCCCCTACAGTGCTAAAAAACCGATTTCTAATTATGTTAGGATCGGTTTTTGCTGTTTGTTTTTTCGAGTTTGTTCAATTCTTATCCACCCCCTTCCCTTACTAATTGAACAAGAGGTTCGAATTTTTGTACGTATATTTCGTGTGGGTCGTAGATGAGCTTTTTGAAGGGTTTAGACATTTCAACCTTATTTCACCCTCCTCAAAACTTCAAAAGAGTAATTTTAAGGCTGATTTTACGATAGAAAAACTAGCTATGACATTATCAACCCGCGGAACTTTGGAACTACTCCGTATACATTATCCGTTTTTTGGTCCTAAAAGACCATTTTGACCATTTTTGAGTGTCTGAAGGTTTTGAACTAGTTTTGGTAGCACAATTTAGCGATAACATTTTGACTAATCTTGAATCTAAAATCGGTTTGTTAAAAATTTTTAATAAAAGATGGAAGAAGGGGAGAGGAAGTTGAAAAAAATGCGAAAAATAAAAAATTTTCAGCTCGTAAGATTTGTAACAGAACCAAAGATCAACTCGTCAGACCAATTAGAACACCTCGAAACTGGTTTTTTCGACTATTTTATCTTTGAAAAATAAACCGAATACTTTGGAGTCCTTTTAAATTGATCTAGAAGAATGAAATTCTGTATGTAAGTGGAGTTGGTGTCCAACCATTTGTTTTTGGTAAATCCGACGTGTCGTCTCCAAACCGCCTGTTAATATCAACCCCTCTCCCCCTACCGGTTTTATGGAAGTTTAATAAATTGAATTTAGTGCAGTACCCCCTGATTAATGTAGAGATTGAAATTTTTCATGTAAGTCAATGATGTATTGAAATACTCGCTTTTGATATTGTTGATTTTCCACCATTAACTCATCAGCCTGGTACAGCCTTTTAGAAATTGGGGTTTTGTCAATTGAACACGCCTACAATCAAGCTTATTGGCCTGGACGATTGAAATTGTATAGATCACGGATGTTTCCGAACATTCACTTACGATATTTACAAAATTTCATCCTCAAACTACCACTCGCATTTTTCAGTATTCAGAACTACCAACTTCCTTAAATGTAACCTTGAGGGCAGAAATTTTTTACGTAAGCCCAGTAGGAGCCTAGGCAATCCGTTGGGGAATTGATGTTTTCGAAGAAATCTAAATTGGTTAAATCGAATCTTGTAGAACATTTTTAGAAATTAGCTTCCTCGAGCAATTAGCTGGAGTAAAAATTCTCAATTCCCTCTCAGCATTTAATGTGTAGGCAAATTTAACATTTTCCTTAAGATGAGGTATTTTTTTTTTTTTTTTTCGTTTTGAACTGTTCGATTTGAAATCATTCTACTTTGTACGATTTTTTTCTCACCAACGAATACGTCGAAAAAGTATGAAAAATAGATTCTATTTTTTTTTGTTTACATTTGTTTTCAGAATGCAGGCCTACGATTCGAGATTAATTTGATTATCGTCCATTTCAAAACGTATTTAGTTGAAGGAAAAAGCAAAGTAAAAATTGATTTTTATTCTGTTTTCGTGTCCAGCGAATATAATATGATTTGTATAATATCGTTGACACGGACGTTGATATTTTTCGAAGGGTTAATTTACAAGCAAGCTAAAATTGGAGTTTTATTACACGACACGTGCGTCTACGATCGTATTACGAATGGAAATTAATCTCGTGTAGGTACCATAGATAGATATATATACCGTACGACGAGAGACTAATGTCAAAGCATTATTCAACCAGTATGGGACATTTTTTTTTTTTGCTGTACAACGGCTATTTTTAAAACTCGTCGTAGCTCATTTTGTAATATGGTTGTAGTGGTCATTTTCACCATTGACAAAGATCGGGCTGGGAGTAAGTGCGATTGTAGTACGACTAGTATTTCGATAATAGGTGTTAATAAATCATGGAAATAATGAAATCCAACAGCGCAGCGTAGGCGATAGTAGACGCGACGAATGGGTGCGCGGGTGAGCGGGGGGTGGCGAAATAGTGGTACGAATGACGTGCATGTGTACTTATACGTACTGAGGAGAGATGCGCGGAGTGTTTGGAAAATGACCCAGTTATAAGCTTCGATTAACGTTTAACGAATAACTTTGGTCAATAATAACATTAATTTGGGATGATATTGTGGAAATTCGAAGGTTGCTTAGGCAGCAGTAGGCAGCAGATAACATACATATATATGTATCAAGTATCTACATGTAAATGTACTCGTATTAAAGGATTAGACGAATGTATGTATTTGCCATTATCGCATTTTCCCATTGATTTAAGCTTCGGCATGCGGATTTACTACATACACGTATATGGCTATTTCAAACAACGCGATGCGTTGATCAAAGCCCCTTCCCCCTATTATTTGTCTATAGCTTAAGTTTAATAGGGAAACGACGTGTAGGCGTATAATTTAGACGTTGAGGTATGCAGAAGAAAATCCATCTTTTGTAAAATGAATCAAAACCGAGATTGTGATTGGTTGCTGACGATATCGATGTGGTTCGTGCAAATTCGTCATCGCAACAGAGAAGATGTATATGTTTGTATACGAATCAGCGAATAAAAAGGTGTATTTTAAACCTTTTGAGAGATGGATAAAAACACGTGTCAAACTCGAACGCCTACAATGTCTGTTTCTCTTTTGGTACGGTACGGTACCCGAATAGAATAGAAATGTGAAAATGACGTATGAATCAAACAGTGATGTAAAATTTTGGAAATGATTCTAAAACTACACAGTATATGCTGTATACGTGTAACCACATTTAAGAAACAAATGTACGTATAAGTACGTAACGAACATCTCGCCACAGTAGCAAAGAGCTTTTCAATTTGCTAATAAAGAGGAACGAGTCAGAGAAGCCGGGCGCCGGGTAACCGCGAGATGGAAGCAAAGGGACTTTAAATTTAAGCCTTCTTTGAGCTGCTACATAAGTATGTACGAGTATAACGATACTTATGGTAAGTATACCATACAGTTTCGAGTATACGTCTTATCGAATTTTGATTAATAAAGGACACACGACGAACGAGAAATTAGGTCGCTTTCGTAAAATACGCGCATACCATAATAGAACTTGAAAACGTGCCACAACTTTTACAACATGCAGTATAAGTAATATGTACTGTATGTGTGCTTTGCTGTGCTGTGTGCTATGCTGTACAGCATAGCCAGTAAAAGAAAATTGTACAAGCTGAAAGTCCTCGAAGTATACATTCTATATACGAATTAACACAATGCGGTAAAATGTGTAAGCCGACGAGTAATACGGCAAGATTGCAGTATTATCAAATTTTTTTTTTTTTTTTTCTATCCCTTGTTACGGCTTGTTTGGTTTATTGTGTGCACGCCTCGCCTGTCACTGAAACTCGGTAAAGCATGTCAATTTAGTCGATAGGCATCCTTGAGGAAGGTCGCCGTTCGACGACGTTGTACGGTACCTTCTTCTGTATTTTAACGAGACGAAATGAAATGAAATGAAATGTGTTATCAGCTGAGCGTAGTGTGTACACCATACACATACATACATACATACATATATATACGCGTCGTCGGTGGATTATATAATAAGGCTATGGCCGGTGAGGTGAAGAGGTACAAGTAACGTGGCCAGTAGATGAGAGATGCAGTTAGAAAATTTAAAAACCAGTCGTGTGGACTCGATTCTTAACCAGTTAATGAGATGTTCTGACAAACGTGTTGGAGAAAAAAAACGTGCGTAACGATAAGTCATACGAGTGCCCACCCCCCTTCCCTCTTCCACTGACGCCAACCTGCTACGTCTGTAAACATTCATTAACGTCACGATTGAAATCGAAAATAACGAGTTTTGGTGGAAGAGATGAAGATGTGCATGTGAGAATGTGATTTAACTTGTAATGTATGAAGAATACGTTACGTCGTATGTTGGTCTACGGATTAGTTTTAGTAGATTTTAATTCATGGGCAATTATCAACTGTGAATTTGCTCACACTGGTACTATGTGACTCCTGATTACGGTCAAAGGCGGCGTGGTATAGCTCATCAAAATGGTAGCCTTTAGAATCTATAAAATTTCATCCGGTTTTCAAGTTTAATAATGACAATTTTTATATGTTTCAGCAACTTCTAAAGAACGAGTCAAAATTTTCAAGATAGATGATTGGTAAGTAAACTTGATCGAATTAATCAAATCTTAAAACAGCAGAGATTTTGAAACTAGAAGTGTAGAAATTATACGAATTTTAAATATTTTCTAAACAATAAATATCAAGTTATCTAAAGGCACTAGCTTCAAATATAAAACAAAATTGAATTTTAAATTTTATCAAGTACCCACATAAGTGCTAAGCGGATACATATTTGAACGAAATTTTGGATCCTTAAGTCCACTGGTTTTCACAGGAGCTCCTTTTTTGTTATGTCAACATTTTAACATGAAAGTAGCCCGATTTTCGTGGCATATTATAATCATGAGAATTGAAAATAAGAAAAAACGACCAAAGAACCGCCTCTTTGCGGCTAGGAGAGGTTGAAGTGGGGCCGAAAAGTCGAGACCTCCGAAAGACACATCTAGGGCCCTTGCGAAATGTAAATACATCATTTCAACTTCCTAGCTCAATTTGGAGGGGAGTTATGCGAAGAACAAACTCAAAAAATAAAAAAAAAACTATCAAAAACCCACCTTTTTGAGGCTGGAGAGCGTGAAGTGGGACCGAAAAGTCGAGACCCGAAATACACATCTAGGGCCCCAACTAAATGTACATCCCTGATTTCAACTTCCTAGTTCAATTTGAAGAGAAGTTATGTCAGGAAACAAACACAAAAAATGAAAAAAAGTGGTCAAAAACCCACTTTGTGGGGGGTTTGAGGGGGTGTAATAGAGCTAAGAAGTTGCAACCTCCAAAAGGCACATCTAGGGCCTCAACTGAATGTACATATTTAATTTCAACTTCGTAGCTCAATTTGGTGGGAACATAGGGGAGGAACAGCCCTTTTTCATGGTCAAAAAGGGAGAAAACCCCTATATCACCCCTCCTAATTGACTTGGGACGTTAATTTTTGGATATTCTATGCAACATTTGATTCTCTATCAATTAGATTAAAAAGGGGAAATTTTTGTGTGATTAACCTCGTAGTACCCCCTCCTCCAAAATGGGGCAAAACTGAATTTTGACCAAAGTTCATCCCCACTCATATATATCTAATCCATCGTCAAACGGAGCCGATTGACCGAATTGGAACGGTTTTGGTCGGTATCGAGCGGAGTGAATGATTTTAATGTTCGGGGACAAAAATAAAATGAAATAAAAATAAATATCTAACATGACTAAAAATCGCCTTAATGGTTTTCTTGGACCCCAAACCGGGTTTTGTTGATATCCCCCCTCCCATCTGCCGTTAGTCGACAGACTGTAATGGTCTGGTTTTCATTAATAACATGGCATAAAATCATCATGCATGCATGATTAAAAATTATACAATCATCTTTCATCACAAGTTTTTGGTCAAAAGTTTCAAATTAATTTTTTTAATTATTCAACTTTTCTTTTTTTAATTTTTTAATTATTTAATTTTTCGATTTTTTTAATATTTAAATATGTTTTTCTCCTATTTTTTGATTTTTTATTATTTTTATTTCAACTTTTTTCATTTTTTCATTTTTTTAATGTTTTTGTTTTTTTATATAGACGTATCCATGTCAACATTTTAACATGAAGTGCGAAAATCATTCATCATCATTTTTCATCGCGAGTTTTTCATCAAAAACTTCAAATCAAAAACGTTACGTTTTCACCAAATGCCCCCCCCCCAGCCCTTAGGACATATCCGTGTCAAGTACTTATGATTTTTTTTCAAAAACGCTTTCTAGAAATCAGATTTTTAGTTGGACTCTATCAGACATGACTAAAAATGGTTCAATTGTTTTATAACCCTATTGACAATTTAGTTAGCATAAGGCTACCATTATTACTCGCATAGCTAGTCAGATACTCGCCACACAGTAGCATAATTTTTCCAAGAAGAGAAAAAAAATAGCTTTAAGCTCTTTAGCAGAATGTTAGCTTTTTGCGAGTTGAATTTTTCAACAAAATAGTTGTAATGGCAAAATCTTTGCATCATTCTAGCGCAAGAAAGACTGGCATTTGGTTGCTTGTAAAATGCTAGCTTCTTTTAATTAAATTTAATACACGGCTGTAAGCAAGCCCAGCATCCATAATTAAGTATATTCAATTAATGTAATCATCGTTTCAACAATTTTGGTGTAATTCCATTGAATTTTCCATTAAAATGGCTCATTGTTTCAAATAATTGTTTTCGTTACTTTTTTCGACTCTCCACAAACTGTTGCTTATTTTAAAAAAGAACTTTACGATTGTTCAACTTCTGAATTCTGAAAAGCTTATTTGTGAAAAGTGATTTTATTCTCTTGTATATATTCGGCAATCGCTCATCACAAATAACGAGAAAGAAAATTTTAATATAAGAAAACATTATAGTTTGTAACAAATTTGAAACGAAAATTAGGAGCATATCAAGCATTTAAGTATACAATTGTTTGTTACTTTTTCATATTTATACCAACTGTAGTTGAAACGATCCTTTTGAATATATGTATGAAGGAAAAACAATACAGAATGCTATTTCCATTCGAAAAATAATAAATTTCGAAATACAGATATATTTAGGTAGAGGTTTTAGAAAAAAATTCCCAATTCGAGTATTGTTCTGCTCAAGAAATTCATCCGTTTACATAATGCGATGAAATTGAAGAAGTCATGAAATTATACAAAAAACATGGCGAATCGTTCAACCTCGACAGGAAATATACGACGTGAAAACAAAACCCACGATGGGCATTTTTGAAAACCTATTTTTTCATTAAAATTCCAGTCTAGCATTGCGAACGTGATCTCGAAAAGTCAAACCCTCGTCATCGAAAAATTTGTTGGTACACATTGGACGAGGCGCGGAGGGGGAGGGGAATCCCTTCATTGGGAATTTTTCAACGCAACCGAGCTGGTCTAAAAATGAAAGTAGTCATAAGTTACGTATAGTTTGACAAGTAAACAATAATGCAACGAAGCGAAAAAATTTCAGCTAAAATTCGGTTCACGGTCGATTCGTGATCGTGCCCAGTTTGACACTTCGAGTCGAGCATGGTTTTTACAAAAATAATGGCTTTTTATTTTGGAAGACGTGTCTTTTTCTTCTTCGTCGTCGTCGTTCTTGAAATTCATTCGAATGGAAAAGATACCCCAAAAACGGTTTAATATACACTCCGAGGATGTGCAATATACTAGTCTGAATCCAGACTGAGACCCATGTACACGTATGAAAAATTTCGTGCACACGGTTAACTTCATTGCACGCTTCATAAGTGTGCAGGCAGCCAGGCATTCGTATGTAGCGTACGATTTAAATTTCCTTCTGACAAAAGCCAACGTTGCCGACATTTTTTGCTCGGCAGTGTATTTTCGACTTTTGAAAAAAATGAAGAGTCGTCGTCGCGTCGTCTAGCTTACCCTTACATCTTAGATTTATTTAGACCGATAAAGCTGCTAATAAAATTGTAATTCTTCGCCGCACATTTTTTATACCTAATACAAGGCTGTGTATGCGGGTGAGAGAGGAGTTGGGGGGGGAGGTAAGTAGCTTCCGAAACGGGTTAAAAATTACACTCGAAAATATTCGCTCTTATCTTTTTCTAAAACTTGACGATGGCGGCTTTCGCATACACCGGCTGCCTTCTATTTATATGATAATTTTTTTTATCGGTTTTCAATCTAAAGCTGCGTTGTTATCGATACGTTTTCGTTTAAATGAATTTTCTTCAACTCTTTTCTTTATTTCTCACGAATTTCTAGCTATGTAGTATTGGCGTATATGCGGGGTGTAATTTGTTGTGTTACGTCGATTTGTGATTCGAGAATTGTTCACGCTTTTTTCTTCGTAGTGTATACGAGTATTTTTTTATTTTATTTTATTTTTTTTTTTCGTCGATACCATTATTCGTGCTGGTTGTTCGTTCGTTCGTTCGTTCGTTTCTTTCATTTTTTCCGTGTCTGATGTACCGTACTCTGCTCCCCTAGAAACTTTTGCTAGCCTTATTTCCAAGTTCTTTCTATTCGAATTTTTTTTTTGTGAACCAACGATAAAATATACTTTTGTCCAGTGTACCATTCAGCGTAATATTTTTGCTTCGAAAGTTGGTTGCTTTTACACGTTTTGCAGATATAGCAACAGCTTTCATTCGTATATTATTATATTACTCTTTATTTAAAAGTGTTTCATATTACCCCATCAAAGAGAGAGGATATGTAAGCAGTATGCGATGTAAGTTGATTGAGAAATGAACTTGTGTGAGCAACATAGCATATTTAGGTATACATTGTAAATTCTAAAATAAAAATCAATTTGAGCTGATATTTTTTTGAATTGAATGCAAGACAGAGTACCAACTAAATCTGTTTTGAGGCCCTAGAAAACCATTACTTTTATTTTTGCACATGTCAGTTATTTGTTTAGTTTGATCCACATGGCCAATAAAAACGATAGAGGGCGGAATATTAATGGAATCCTCGTTGGGATCATAGAAAAACATTGAGACCATTTTTGGCCATGTCAGATATTTATATGATTTGCGCAGCTTGATATCTACCAATATCGGTAAAATTCTGGCAGTATGCTTATATTGGCGACGGACTTGATATATTTAAGTGGGGATGACTTTGGATCAAAATTCAGTTCTGGCCAAATTTAGGAGAGAGGGGTGCTGAGAGGATAAAATGGCAAAAATTCTTCCTAATTGAACCAATCGACAGGGAATCCAAAATTGTGCATGGTAATCCAGAAACTATCCACTTAGGTCAATTAGGGGAGGGGGAGGATATGGGAGTTTTTTCCCTTTTCAGGTTTTGATTTTTCAGCCCCATGTTACCGCCTCACAACTCAACATAAGTAGTTCTTTGAACTATTGTGATGTCTATCTTCCCTCTAAAATTGAAGGTAGGGGTTTAAAGTTTGATATTCAGATTCAGTAAGGATCCTAAATGCGCATAGCATATATCTGGGCTCTTATCCCCTACCACTGATTAAGAAAAAATATAGTCGAGTAGGATGGCCAGATTTTGAAAAATTTTTGAATTTTTTCGAAAGCTTGACAAAATTTGTTCGTGTAGGTTTTACAACTATGGCATCCGAAATTTGAATCCAAGCAAATAATTCTTGTTAAATTTAAGATAGGATATTAGGGTAAAAAAAGAAAAAAATCCAATTTTTATGAAACGCATTACAAATTAGCATTCGTTGAAACAAACAAAAAAAGTCCCTTCATAGTATTTCTTCTGAGCTTTCTTCATACTCGCTATATACTGTACTATGATCTCGAAATTCGTTTGATTTTTAGCGTTCATAATATTGCTCATCAATTCCCCACAAAACGTTCAAACGGATTCATAACCAGGTTCGTAGACCTGTTGAGGGGAGGGGGGAAGTCTGGCCTTCCCTTTCAAGGCCAAAAAACTTGAAAAATTTTTACATTTACGCTATTTTTAGCCTGATTTTTTTTTTTTATGTTATGCCGTCAATAAATATCAGGATATTATGGTCTACCAACCTGCAGTATGAGAAGGGAAGGGAATATCAATAAAAAGCGTTTTGGTGTCCTAGAAGACCATTACGATCATATTTAGCGGTGTCAAATATTTATTTTTAAATTTTTTCACCGAAATGAAGAAAATTATTTGCTCAGCTCGATACTGATGAAAATTAATAAAATTTGGGGAATCTACTTCGATTAGCGTGCCATTTAATATTCTAGAGTGAGGATGACCTCGTGTCGAAATTCAGTTGTGCCCAAATTTGGGTGTGAGAGTGCTAAGGTGCGAAAATCACCAATTCATAGACAAACGAAAGTTACATAATTTACCCAAAAATCAGCCTTCTAGGATAATTAAATTCAGCAAGAAAGTTGAAATTTCGTATGTAGACTTAGTAGGGGTCATAGATGTGCCTTTTGAGGGTTTCCGCTTTTCAGCCACATTGCACCCTCTCTCAGGCTCGAAAATGTAGTTTTTTGGTAGATTTTTCTCTTATTCCGAGTTTGTTTCCTTGCATACCTCCCCTCCAAATTCAGCTATAAAGTTGAAATTTGGTATGTGGTTTTAGTATAGGTCTTAAATCTACCCTCGTCACTGATTGGGGAAAAATTAAACTTCTAAAAGTGCACTTTTTGATCGTCGAAAAAAAGTTCATTTTTTCGAAATTTCATCCTCACTTCGCTCGGATGTACCATTTTATTTATTTTTATAAACTCGGACCTAAAAAATGGTACACAAAAAAAGTGAAACCCCCATTTCTTTTAAGCCATTCCTGACTACGCCACTGCTCATAATACTTAACCTTTTCAGAATTTAGTGTCATACTGACCATGACTGCTTCGCTAGACCACCGAGAGTAACTCATCAAACATTTTTAAGCAAAATCCAAACATTAAAGGTAAAATTTGGGTAGTTTTGACATAGAACGAACTTATTACTATTCTAAGTATTTCTATCTTGATAAAGGTTGGCATTTCGACGTAAATTTTGCAATATACCCGAAAAAATTCACTGCATCGTCGTACCAAAACTGTCACTTAGATTACACGAACTTGACCCATTATGAAATTCGATATATTCCGAATAGATACCGAGATACGTATATTAACCTATTATCGCTTATAATTATAAATATAGCATTTGAATTTCTCATTTCTAAACGACGATTAATACATACAAGGTCAGATAAAGGTTCGTATGAAGGATTAACAAAGAGAAATTTCACACAAGGTGATGTAGCATTGATTACTCTATACTTCGATGTTTTGCAATATACTATACAAGTATATCATTTTAAATTATACGTTGTTAACCTTGCAGCGTGTCTGACCTTGAGTAAAAGTTCTTGTAGTATTAGTAAAAGATGTGGGTGAGCAATGGGGGTAAATATATTCTGTGTGGAATAAAAGTGATGGGATATTTTCACGTATTGCACTTACACAAAGAAAGCATAATGAATAAGGATTACTTACTTTCCTAGTTCTTCTTTTAATTCATAGTTATCGCTAAATCGTGTACATGGTGCAGGAGAAGTCATACCGACTTCTTCTGTTTAAGTATATAGCGCGTTTCCAATCCAAAAATAAACCGTTTTTTTAACAACTGTAACAAAAAAAAAACACGCGAAATGATAGTACATAATATATGTATATATATATATATAATGAAAAGGCGACGTCGAAAAAAGAAAAAAAAAAGGAACATCGAAGTAAAAAAAGGCAAAGGCGAACCTTGTAATCTAATAACGTAAATACGTATGCTAAAAATAATTCTGTATGAGAAATAGCGCGCACACGAAATCGATTCAAGAGCACAGAAAGAGGGTTTTTCTAGGAAAAAAAAAAAAAAAAAAAAAAAAAAAGGCCAAAAAAG